>JAIQCU010001409.1:0-23016 GCA_022114935.1 Leptestheria dahalacensis
TGGGCTGCACCAGCACGGAACTGTCCATATCCCGCGCTCTCCCGCTGTTCGAAACGTCTCGGCACCTCCTCACCGCACTCGCACTATCAACAGTTTCGGTTTTCGAGAAGAGTTCGTCGACTCGGGGCTCCGTCGTCGTCGGTCGGCCGACCTGCGTCGAAAACGAGAGATCAGTCAACACCAGTTTACCCGTCACGGGCAGGAACGGCGACTCTTGTCGAACCGATCGTGTCAACGATCAACGGGGTTAATCAACAACGGGGTAAATAGTGAATGGGGCAAACAAACATGGTTGAAATAACCAAGGTTTGAGAAATAGCCAAGGGCGTAAATGAACTAACCCTATAATAATACTAGACGGAGCTCTAGACAGGTTTAATAGCTGTTTGGCAGATTAGAAACTATGCCCCGCGGCTATGTTAGATCCCAAGCAACGGCATGGCGGCGCACTGGGGAAACAACTTTCCCGATGCAAATGGAAAACGCGATGACGGGAATTGTGGTCAATGTCCCTTTCGAATGGTCACACCGTTGGATAATGTCACTTCTCCAGTGGCACGAGTATTATTTTGGGTAAGTTAGCAGGCGACACTGACCGCTGCGGGTCGTCCAAATTGCGATATAAACAACACGCAGCGCTTCTGGTCGACACACACAAGAGCCCTGCTGAGGCGTGGCGTTGCTAACCGAGTGCGCAAAAATCAAAATTCGCCCTGGCGGAGCAAAGGCGAACTACAATCCAGTGGCCACCTAGCGGCTGAATTTGGAACTAAGTGTTGGAAGAAAATGTTAAATCAGCAAATACACAGGTTAGTGATCGTTTAATGTTATATTTGTAAATTATATTGTATTAAACTTACGTGAGATTTAGAATATTAATTGGGTCTTTGTGTTAATGACTAATGTGTCTATTGTGATTCAAAATCGTAATAGATTTTTCGCAATTATTATTCTACAAGAGTTTGTCGAGGCTCTTGTACTTGCATCCTATGATAGCAGGAAATCTTGACAAGTGACATGTGTGACAAGAAGACACATGTTGACGATTGCAACCTAATATTGAATATGTTGTAAAGAAACTAAACTAATTTGAACTGAATTGAATTGAAATTAATATAAAATCTGTGAAAGTCCGTTGAATGCTTCATTTAAATTAAATTACTTACGTATTTTTTAAAATTTAAATTACTATTCTGCCAATCTATTTGTACATAAACTTCTGCATTGTACAATCCAGAGCAATAAAAAAAGGGTTCTTGCTGGGGAAAAGTTGATTGCCTATTGCTCCTACACTTTCAAAGATACAGCTACCCAAAAAATACTGAAGTGGTACTTAATGCACTCTTAAAGTTTCGTTAAAATCGGTTTGTTAGGTTTAACGAAATAAAATCTTACACAAGTTAGAAATTACGTACTTTTTCGCCATTTTGGATATAAACTGTACACGATTCTCTTATTATATTCAGTGTATTATGAACTCTAAATTAGAACTTTTAATGATACATTCAATGCTTTACTGTGACGGTAACAATTGCATTCTAAATACATCAGTTAGTGCAGTTCACACAGTTGATTTTAATTAAACCGATCATAATGCATATTGATAATATTCAATCATATTTCAAGTAATTTTAAATTAGTAGTCACGGTTTGGTCCATCAACATTTCATTCATATTAAAGGTACGACATGTTTGGAGAGTGCCATCTGTTTCGTCAGTAACACTACTGTTTCAAATGACGAAGCTCGTTGTCATACCATCTTAATTGCATATTATATCTTAAACAAATACTGACTAAGTGACTACACAGGAAGATTAATGAAACAATGAAAGTTTGCTGGCTGCCTCGTTAAGCATCTTGGAAACCGTTTGCGTGTTTGAAGTCCACGAAGAACACAAAGCAGCGGAATATTCACACGTGTAACCCACACAATATTATCGATACAAAACGTATCAGGAGATACGGAAACCCAGTAGAATGTTGTAACGATTTGCTTTGTCGAACTCACGGAAGAAGAGCGAAAGACAGAAGAATGTCCCGCAAGCTTTGATCTTGTCGTGTTGTTCTTCGTAAAATTATTTTGTTAGAAAAATAATACAAAATAAGAAGTACCAAAATTCAATGACAAGTTAAATAAAATTGAACTTTTATTTCGCTACTCACGACGCACAACAATGTTTACAGACTCCTGACCTTCTTCTTCTCCTTGTAGACGCTCTCCTTGCGAACTGCAAAATACAACAGATATTCAATTATTACAGGTTAACGTTTACAAGATCGAGCTTTGAGGGTTACTCCAAGGGTCGAAGCAGATCATCTCGAGCTTGTCGCCCAGCCGCGGTCGGATGGTGTTGAACCTGTGGCCGCTGACCATGCTTTCCATCATGACGAGGACATCCCTAAACAATAACAATACCATGATACTCTTATCAGATCTGGTGGTGCAATTTCAGTTGTAGTAAGTACTGCGTTCGGTAGCAGCAAGATGTTCAGTGAAAATACTTACTAGGTTCAGTATAGTGTATGTTACGTACTAGTAATTCATGTTTTCAGATACAAAACAAAAGAGAGCAGAAGACATATAAACAGAGATCCATGACTTGGTCTTACTTTGCTTTGACTTTTTTCAGCAGCGTATTTGTTAGGAACATTTTTCAGTGACTCGCTATTGGTCGCAGCTTATTTCCGCTGGTAAAATAATTCAGCAGAATGCGGAAGTTGGTGTTTTTCTTGCAGAGTTGCCAGAGGCTGGGACGGTCAAACGCTGACCCGCATGCAATGACAGCAGCCGAAAAACTGGGCCATGCAGTAGCGCTGCGTTGCCATATACCATCTTAGATAATTTTCCAAAATTCTCGTTTACCGCAATAAGTCATCTACTAAGCTCCTTTTGATTTAAATGCATGCTTTAAAAACTAAAAAAATCTTATCTTAGTTAAACGAACGCCAATTTAAGTCAAATATCAACTAAAAGGATAATCAGAAAAAGATTACGTGGTAACGCTGTATTTGATTTTGCATGTCCTAAGGGAAGGACGCGGGAATAAGCAGCAGCAAATAGTTTTCCTGTTTTTTTAACTGTTTTCCTGACTTTGTTTTTGTTTCGTATCAATAGTATTAACACCAAAACGCGCCTTTTGGTTTAGTTAACTCAAACCAGTTATTTAGTTTATAAATTTCTTTGTTACTTTGACGATAATATAAAATAAGATCGTTCATCGCAGTTTGTATTGTATTTGTATTCACCCGTTCATCAAAAAAGCCATGGCATTAAAACCAATGGACTCAAAAGGCGAACTTGCCAAAAACGTACCTTCAATGAGAGATTCACGACCCTTCGCAGAACCGCCTCCTTATCCAGGCAACCGACAGGGACCTTATGTTCAAGTGCCACCCAACGCCGTCGTCGCAGGAATGCAGGGCCCCGAAACGGTGAAACGCTACTCGAATCCACCGCAGCAGTCAGGCACTTTACCGTATTATTATCCGCCAAGGTGTTAACCTTTGACATTAGGTTTCTGAACACGTTAATGTGCAATTACTTTAAAGTAGGCAAACAGAGAATCCAAATGCACGACAGCCATACGTTCCTCTAGGCGAGGTACGTCGGCCGCCAGGAAATCAGCAATGGGTGGCACAGCCACCCAAACTTCCCGAGACGGATGACGATAAGGAAGTCATGTGGAAGTCTGAGGAAGAGTTGACGGGCTTGGGCGCGCCGGCGCTCGCAAAACGCTTAGTCGAAGTCCACTCAAGGTTAGTTGCAATAAAGTTCTTTCTGTGCATATTTTACGTAAAAAACTGTTCGGGGATTTTATTTTCAGACTTAGCTCCATGTCGTCCGAATTGAAGACCCTCAAATCATCTTACCAGCGTTTGCAGGAAGACAATCAAGAGCTTCGCGATTTGTGCTGTTTCCTGGACGACGACCGTCAGAAGGGCCGGAAACTGGCCCGCGAGTGGCAGAGGTTTGGGAGGTACACGGCGTCGGTCATGCGTCAGGAAGTTGCCAATTACCAGACAAAGCTGCGTCAGCTGGAGACACGTCAAGAAGAGCTGGTTAAAGACAATGTCGACCTTAAAGAGCTTTGCCTGTACCTTGACGAGGAGAGATTCGAGTTACAGAGAACTCCGTGCCTGTCTTGTGGGGCTACCCCTTCTCCTCCGCCTTCAGAACTGGCAGCGCTAGCCAGTCAACCGGTCAGGGACGACGGGGACGGTAGCAGTAGCAGTACGAACGCAGACGAACCGCGACTGTACTTGTCCAGTCGTTTGCTGCGTAGTACTCAAACAGGAAGTCAGGAGAGGCTTTTGGACGACAGACAGCAGAGGTCGCAGCTCTCGGAGCAGCTGTTACGCTACACAAGGTCACTGGAACTCCGCGTGTCACAGCTGGAGGCTGAGAGGAACGGTCAGCGCGGACCGGCTGTGGAAGTGGCTCCCCGCAGTCGCCCGTCACAGCCACCGCCGTACAGTGCAGTTCATCATCAGCGGGCGCTGGAACTCGGCATCCGATCTGAAGACACCAACAGTGTGAACGTATGTAACTCTTATCTCTCTTGGAATAAAATAACCAGTTTTGGATCACGAAGATGACTTAATTTATGTTAATATAATTTTATAAATAACACAAATAACTTGTTTTGCAGTCCCTCGGTGAGGAAACGGCAGAACCTCTGGCCCAGTCGAGACCCGAGGCCGTCACCCGAGCGCTTCGCGTGCTGCAGATCCGCGAGAGTATTGACACGGCGCTACCCATCGCAAACAGCGGACGCCGGTCCCGTGGCGTCACAACACCCAGTTCTGAGCTGGATGAGGAAGTCGACTGCTTTGGCAATCCGGACTCGCTCGGAGACAGTGAAAGGGCTATCGTGCAGGCCATGTGCAATGTAAACAAGTCTTCCTTAACATCAACATCTCAACAACTACGGATCTAATTAAATGCATTATTTTATGAATTTTGTCTATACCTTCAAAATCCCTGCCTTAATATATATTTAAATATTGAATTATATCAGTTAACCAAGTTTTTTTCCAATTTCTTTTTATCAGGTTGTCTGGAGAAAACTGGAAGAAGCTCCATCCCTTTAAAGCGGGACCCTTCGAAGTGCCTTAAAAATTATCAAGTGCCAAGGCATTTCTTATAGATCGTTTGATTATGCTTTTATGACGAACCTAGCCGTTGAGTGTAATTCCGTCCGTCCCCTCGCTGTTGAGAAAAAACTCTGTTTTTAAATGAAACTTAACTAACCCGCTGTATACACTCTTGTTGTTATCTGTGAAACCATTTTGCCATAAAGACAATATACTCTTCCTTGGTAGCGCCAAATTTTTGCAATGCTGAAAACAACTGTATTTACCGGGGGAATCTCCAAAGGAACAAAAAAAAGGAAACTAATAGTTGCACAGACCCGAGACAGAAATATTTAAGGACTGGAGGAGCAGGGCGAAAAAACCGAAAAATATGATTACAAGTATACAGGTCACATCACAAGGTTTGCTTCTAATTGCCACTAGTTTTAACAGTATGGTCCACGTGGAGGTATTTTTCAGCTGTAGGACTTTTCCCTTTCAGATGACATGAATTTTACACGAGTTATACCAGGGGGAAAAAAAATTAAAAAACAGAAAATATTGAATTGAACTCCGCGCCGACAGATAATTCAACAATACGAGTTACACTGCAAATGTAACAAGTCGTGAATTTTGTCGTTTTTTTTCTCCCTCTCCTCTCTTCTTTGGTGCACTGCCGGTCAAATTTAATCACTTTGTGTTTCTTTACCACCACATGCCTCGTAAGTATCACAAGAGAAAATGAAGGAAAAAAAACTGTGGAAACCGATAACACCGATAATTCTGCTTATAAAAGGCTTAAAGCCCCCTCTTTGCAAACGAAAAAGTTACAAAAAAGGGTTTAGGTTACAATTCGTGGAGAGGGGGGGATCAGGGAACATAAAGTTGAACTTTCCAGGGCAGGCACGGTCGACGGTGTCTTACACGGTGACCAGCTGACCCACCGGGAGGTTGTTCCACGGATAGCGCGGCTGCTGGACGAAGGCGAGATGGACTTGGACCAGGTATCGCGACGACCTATTCACTGGCTGGTACGTGAACGGCAGTGGTGGAGGCGAGTTCGGCTGATACCAGGCTTTCGGCGCGGGCGTGTAACACGGGGGACTGGCGGGTTTGAATACCGGGGCCACGACGCTGACGCCCGGCGAGGCGCGGTTACTGCCAGGGCGGCGCGGGCTCCGCTCCCCACCGCTAGACTTGACAGTTCTCGGGCTATGGCTGCCGCTTGAGTAGGAATCCGAAAGCTTGATGGCGTTTTCCACGGAACCTGTCTTCTCGTTATTTCGGTCTTCGAATGACACTATGGTGCAGTACGAACCTTCGTGTTCCCCGAACCTTCATTATGTTAAAAAAAAATCCAGTTGATAAAACAGTGACAGTTGAAATAGAGAAAATCAAACAAGACGGAAGTGGATTTCTGTAGAAATTTGCCCTCTGGTAATAGTTATTGTGTAAACAGTAACAATCAGACAATACCTTTTTACCCAACAAAGATTGCCTAAGGGCTTCCTGCACTAAAAAATCATGGCTTCCTGACTTTACAAAAGTTTTTTTTTACAAATACCACCAAATAAAACTAATTTTTCGTTTTTTTAAATTGCTATCGAATTTATAGACATTTTAAGAAATTGACCACTGTCATAATACCTGCAGCTGACTTCTTTCGGGTCGACCCATAACGTTAACTCAACAGGTAGGTGCAGGTCTGAGTATTTCAACCCGCAGTAGCCGGCCGCCTGTTCGATGATGGGGTCGGGCCGGGTGCCTCTGTTCAACCTGACGCAGCGGTACGCTTGTCCTCGACTGGGGCGGTCGGGAAACCAGTGATCCTGCGGGGAAACAAAGGTGGACGTCTCTGTCGTTACTCGTCACCGTTTCTCGTCAGAATCAATGCGTCGTACCTGATACTTGTCGTGAAAGAGTTCTGTGAGCCTTCTTTTGAACTTGTCTAGCAGTTGTTTTGGCAGAGGTTTTCCTTCGGGTTGTAGTTTGTCGACAAGGCGAACAAGGAAATCGGCAGCTGCTTCGATCTCTTCCTTCATCTCTGATGTTTTCTGAGTAGTGACAGTATGTGCTGTCTGTTGCACGAGAAAAGCAGATTTAATTTAGTTTCGAAACTGTTATGAAGACAGTAAAGGAAATTATTAACTTACGTTTGACCATCAAAATATCTGTTGCTTTCTCTCCCGGGTTGCTGTGACGCATTGCCTTTGCCACACTCCACTGCGGTCGCCCAAGGCTGTCATATGGTCGTGAGCAAGGAACACGCCAGGGTATAGGATGTACGCAGTTTCACTTTTACAGTCGAGTGCGCTTATCAGTGGACCGTAGTTCATAAATCATCCGCTAGGGGGACGCTATCCGATCAACTGAAATCAAATTTTCTTAAATATAACTAAAAAAATATTTAAATCAAGTACCAAACGCTCGTATTGAAAATGTCAATAATATTATTGAAATTAACCAATTTTATAGTTTATCAAGACTTAAATAGTTGGATTAATACATTAGAATGGTAATCCCACATCAAGATTATCACAGTTGAGACACGGCACTGCTCAAGATAATGGAAGTTCTTTACGATACGATGATAATGATAATTTATATGTAATACGTTTCATTCTTCACAAAATCTTGCTTGCTAATACTTTTGTAGTTATCTATCTACTCTTTTATTGCGTTTCGTAGCATTAGCGTTAACGTTTTATGCTTATTTTCTTTACTCAATTATTGATTAATACTTTAAGAATTGTATTAACTTGGAACTACAAGTGATTTATAACAACGAATAGGAGATACACGCGTTTGTATTATCTTTAGGTGCATGCTAATTGTGCCCCTAAAACACATGGTACATCTATCTAATGAAACGTAAATGAATAGGAGCTATAAGCTACACGAAAACTGACAATAGAAAATTATATGCAGGAGTATACTGATTTAAAAATTGGATATGGATGATTTTTCGCTTCGAAACGCCTAGTATCTGTCTTGGACAGACTCGATGTGACTTAAAACGATTCATAGTATTAACATCAGATGGCAGCAGCTGTTGAAAACGTAGCCTCAGGCGTGAGAACTACGGGCAACGAACACAAAAACTGGCACAGATCCCCTCTGTCATTATGTTGAATGCAATCTTGGATACTAGTGACGGGCATTTCAATCAAAGTATGAGAGTGTGCACACAGCGTACACATCATTATGTTGCCCGGTCGTTATGCAGCAAAGACCCTCGATGTGATGAATGGAAAAGGCTTTGGACCTAAGGAACGGTGAGAACGTTGCACGTGGCGCCTATAAAACTGCTTATTGAAAAGGCCTCCACTCTGAATACAACTGAATTTACCAAGCGAAGCATGAGACATTGAATCGAATCAGGTGGCCGCTCGACAGTCTAAAGTGCTGTAGAGGAGCTTTATAATCGATCAGGGCAAGTTCCAAGGTAAACAGGACGGTACACTTTCATTTGCAGCACACTGTCGAGGTTGAAAGAGAGTTCTCAAAACAAGACGCTTGTTATTTCAAGTCTTTGGAAAGCTTTATACCCGTATAGGTTTCTAGATAGGGTTAAGACTGCCAGCATTTCACACTTGAGTGTTTTTTCACTGTGTCAAGGAAGTGGAATCGAGAAAATCTTGTAAAATTTGGCAGCGTTTTCAAGCAGTCAAATCCTGGAAACCTGCTATAACTTTTGGCAGTAAAGAGATATATCTGTTTCCGTTACGTAAGAAGAAGGAACTGCTGTCCATTGAATTGGCTATCCCTTTTTTCTTCCTTCTTCTTTAAGTTCTGTTGGCTAAAAAGTTCGGAAGCGTTTTTACCTTTCGAATGTTCGTTGTTGCAGCCCACATACAGCTGCATTTTGTTCGTTTCTTTTGTGTGTGCCAAAACAGGGCTTTTCTATTCAGCCAGGTGATTTATTGGCTTGACTAGTGAAGTCATAGATACTACGTTTTGCTCTTCAAGCCAAGCAAAGAAAATGAAATCGTCTTGTTCCATTTTCATCCTGGAGAGCGATGCTACTGTATACGTATACTTTTTGCTTTGTAAGGACTTGTGTTTGGAACAACTTCCGAAGTCATGATCTTTTTGATAAACTCACATGAAGAATGTCTACGTTTTTCTTCTTCACTTTCATACAGTCCTGTTTTTTTTCCAACTTCCTTGTATATAAACTGGGTTGGGACAAAAGGTTCCCAACTAATCTGCTGCCAAGTCAACCGAGCACACTTCCTTCCGTTCAACTGTTTTCTCTGCGACGTTCAACACATAACACTAGGAATAACAGCACAAATCATGTGTATTTCTCTCTACCGAAACTAAAAGAATGGGAGACGAAAGAGAATAAAGAATATACAAGAGCGAGGGATGGACACGGAGAATGAGAAAAACAAACATATACACACGGAGGATTACAGCCGCTTGATTAACTTGTTGACATGCAGTTTTGTCGTAACTATATCAGTGTCTATGCGAAAGGAGGAAAAAAAAGGAATTATACCGCTAGGGCTTTTGCTCTTTTTTATGATTCCTCTTTCTTCGATGAGAAAAATAAGAACAAAAAGTTTATCACAAAACTCGATTCTGTGTTTATGTCCGCGAGCTTGTCGACCGCAAAAAATAATACTCTGGAGCTTTTGGCGAACAATATTTACACATGTGCAGGCCAGAGAGAAAATATGTCAAGCTTATACATAAAGAACCGTCCAGCGTTCCTTCACATGAGAAATACCAAAGTGCAAGGAAGAAAACATAGTGGGCTTTTCTTTTGTTGGAGCTGTTCATCATGCATTGCTTCAGCCTCGTGATTCCTACAGGAGTCTGTAATCCCTCGATGGCGGACCCTTAGCTGGGGTAATTACCTCGTTATTTTGCTCATTTTATGTGCATCTGGTAGCGCGTAGAACGTCGAGTGACTGCTTTTACCGGTTGACGACAAATGGTGACTTCTCCACAGAGGATAATGTTGGTAATAAATAAAGGCTTCTTGACTTTAATACAAATTCCTAATGGGACGCCCCCTTGCCCCGAACCGGTATGACTATACCCTCTTAGCAAATCGATAAGTATGATGCTTTTTGTTCGATTTCAAGCTTTCTGCGAGTAGCTTCTACTTGGCGCTGGACCTCGGTATCCTAGATCGGATTCTCGCTTGCAAGTGAGCAGATTCTTGTAAGCTTGGCGGTATTCCGAGCTCATGACGACGTAGATGATGGGATTGATGCACGTGGTTAAGTAGATGAGGATATAGCCAAGAATGTTGAAGACTCTGAGGTCGAGCTCCTTGCTGAGAATCTTAACAATAGTAATCGGCATGTAGCAAACGATGAACGCCACGAAAATAACGAGAATCATTTGAAGAAGTTTACGATCCTTGGGTGTCATCCGACCAGGATGCCTCGTTTTGGAACGACGAATGGAACGCCTTTGAATGGCTTCACTCATGTGAGACAATGTGCTAGTCAGCACGGTTTTATTTGGCGAGCTGGCCACAGAAGAGGCTTCGGACGGCGCCGTACTTCCGTGCTCCTGGTGACCGGCATCTTGGACCTTGGCCGAAGCTGAGCTGGGGCTACGACTGACAGGTCTTTCTGGGACTCTTAAATACTGTGAAATGACTTGTAACTGCCTGGCGTCGTCAGCTACTTCATCGTCTTCTTCTGGCAGTCCGAAAGTGACCGAAACCCTGCGCTCCTTCTTGTCCAACCCCGGGGCAGTGTTTGAATCATCCTGGGCGGCTGCATCGGCGCTACTGCCCAGGTCTACCTCGATTCTGATGGGAGCACAAGGCGAGTCTTTCCAGCGGAGGATAGTATTGGACTTGGCCGAACTGGCGACTGCTTTGACTATTTGTTCGGTGGAGCGATTCTTCACAGCGTGGGTTTCGTCACTGACGTCGGTCGAGCCGCTTCCTTGCTGTGACTCGCAGCATGTCAAATTAAACGACGGCTCCGAATGAGGTCGGTAAGCTGGCCGTGTCATGGCGTCACCCATCTTGGAGGCTGCATTCTTACCGCCGGTCACATCGCTTCCGGCGCCCGACGCCGATGGACCTTGTCCCCGGGAAACCGTGGCTGCGCGTCGGACGATGAAAAAGATGCGGGCGTAGCAGATGATAATTGCTAAACACGGCAGAACAAAGGCCACCACGAAAAGGAACTCCTTGGGTGATCGTCCGTGATCGGGTAAGATGGAGCACGATCCAATTTCCGTGTCTAAGCCGAAAACACCCCACTGACCGAAGAGTGTCGGCATGAGGGCGCCGAAGCAGCCCAGCCAGGTCAAGGCAATCATTAGCACCAGATGACGCCGCTTATATAACCTGCAAAAATCACAACAGACGCCATTACTATTTACTTTTCACCCCAGAGGGCACTGAAACAATGAAAGCTTCAGGGGCATAGAGCGACATATTAATTGCCCACACGTCAACTCAACCGGCTGGCAAAGTTCTTGCTCTTATAAACGCTCTGTCACTTTGAACACCGTTTTGCACTTGCAGCCCCTTTCAAGTTTTCTCGCATGCCAAAGCTATAACTAATAGCGATTCAATTGACTTTAACATTATGACCGATTAGCAGTTAGTTTTCAAACGAGCTCGCTAGGTAGGAAATGGAAACTATGAAGGATGCATAGACTCCATTGTTAATGTCCAGATACATACTTGCTGATCCTCAAAGTTGAATCTACTCCCTGATCCATTAGGGTAAAATTAACTTGCTAGGGAAGAGGCATGCTTAACCAATGCGACTTTCAGAAAGACTAATAAGCTAATAGACCGCCCAAAATTTCGGACAGTATAACAAACTTTTCCTTAAGGTACACAGTCTAGAGCCAAAACGGGTCCTGAATGGTGGAACATTATTAAAACTTAGGATTATTTGAACAAAACTAACCAACCGGTCCATACAAAACTTTATGGATACATTAAGTACTATTAGTTCTACACAGGGTATTTTTTGAGTTGCTATATCTTTGAAAGTGTGCGAGCAATAAGCAATCATCGACTTTTCCCCAGCAAGAACCCTTTTTTTGCTGTCTACTGTACATCCTGCACCTGATTTATGTATTCTATGAATGAGATATTTAAACTTAAGACCCAGAGGCTGATGCTGTATGAAATGTTAGCATGTTGAAATGCAATACGGTTGATTGAAGATTCAGGTCCAATACCTGCACTTAAGTATAACATAAAGTAGACATTACACATATATGTAATGCAAGTCTACGTAAAACCAGTTTTTCCCCAAAAACGCACAAGTTTGCATGAGGTATTGGACCCCCCCCCCTTTTAGCCCATAAGTCAAGCGGCGATGTCAGCTGCACACAAAGCCAATTGGACTAGCAGCCAACTTTTTATCTATTTTGCTCGGCTGCAAGTTGACGTAATAATTTAGTTCTGCTTACGTCTGCACGCAATTTCAACATACTGTCAGAATCCTCCACTTGCAGTTTAACAAGTCCCCACTATAAACAGACTCGCGGCCGGGTGCGTCATCTGTTTTTACTATCTATTTTTCGACGCTTCGGTTTTCTCGTTTTTTGTCCTTGAAAAAAGGAAAAAAAGCTGTTTGTGCAGAAGTCTGGCAGTGTCTCTGGGCCCGCAAAGTAAACTTGACGGTATTTGCTACAGTTTACTCAAAGGATGTAGCCATCGTAACGAGACGCCGTAATGTGCCACCTCATCAGCTCGCCCAGCATTCTACTCAAGAACTTGTTAAGAAATGCTCGTAAAAAAGAAGAGCAGGTTCTTGATCCTAATTCTGCCTTATGATTCTGCTAAAACCGAGCGAAACTTGCAGGCTCGCATCTACCGCAGTACTTCAATATGCCCTGAGCTGGAATGGAAGACTCCTGAGCTGCCCTAAGGGCATTTTAGCCGAGGAGTTTTCCAGTATCTGCAGGGGCATCCAGTCAGCTCTTCCTCAAATTTTCTTGCCTTCTGCAAGGGTGTTGAGCTGATATTTAAAAAAAAAAAACTTGAAAGAAGCCACAATTTTCGTAGTCTTGAGCAGTTCACTGGAAGTAACTTGAGTGGCTTTGTAACTGCAACTTCAAAAAAACGAGGATAGGAGGTGGTTCGGTTGGGTTGACTTGGGTTAGGTTAGGTTAGGTTAGGTTAGGTTAGGTTAGGTTAGGTTAAGCGGGCAATAGTTACTTTCAACATCAGTGTATGCTCAAGTATCTTTCATTTTGTTGTAAGTAAACCGTTAACTACTTTCTTTCTTCAAGTCTTACATTGTGCAACTATTCTGGCATGGCAATATCGTTGAATCACGTTCCCGGCAAATTGCGTCTTGCGAAACGCTGCGCATACTACGAAGGTTCCTTTCAGCTGTTCTGTGGCGATACCGTACAATATGTTTCTAAATCGTATAGTTGATTACATACGCGAAGTTAAAATACGTATATCCTTCTCGGTCAGGTTTTGGTTTGTTAATAAGCCTTTACTTAAAACATGTTCCTTTGTGATTCTTGCACCAATTTCAATAAATTCTGCGATTTCCTGGTAAATCATGTTAAGAGTTTCTATGTTACTATACTGCAAGTTTGTTTTCGATAAAAATGCGTACATTCAAGCACATCCTAAATGTATACACAGAGGCTTTAATGAGTTGCTACACAGCCCCGGTGATGGTGTTTAGTTGCCGAGGCGACCAATGCTTGGAAACAGCGCCACCCTGATTGCATTAGCGGCTCCCTCCCCCTAACCCTTTTAGTTGTCAATTTAGATCCTGGATTCATTAAGATTACTCGGGATCGTGTCAACTTGTGAGCGGTATATAGCTGTACATTCATTTGGGACAACCAATTCCCTGCACCGCGCACCGTATACCGCAGGGTGAAATGTAAACCCGACTTGGCTTGTAAAGCAAAGCCAAGCCACATTAGCTATGCAAATTGAAAGACGTTGAAGCGGTGCTGTTTTGGATAATCTGCGGCAGCATCCGTGCTTCTGATTTCCATCTTCGCAGTGATGTTTGCTTGCTAATGTTGCAACTCGGGGACAAGTTCTAGTATTACACTGAAACATAAATGCAAGTTCAAAACTTTTTAGTTTTAATTCTAAACTGATGGAACAACGTGATTAGAGAGTAAAGTTTGAGTGGAATTTGCATTTAACCTCAGTAACATCAACCCATGAAGTTTATGGTTATTGTGGTAGCGATGCTATTCTGTAATACAAGTATAGGAAACTCTGAATTAGCGCTGTAAGTTATACGTTAGTTATAGTTAAGTTATAAGTTATGAAAACAAAGTTGATGCTCTTGCCTATTTGTCTGTCAGTCTATTTATCTATCTATCTATCTATCTATCTATCTATCTATCTATCTATCTATCTATCTATCTATCTATCTATCTATCTATCTATCTATCTATCTATCTATCTATCTATTCTATCCGCCCATCTACCTGTCTATCTATCTATCTATCTATCTATCTATCTATCTATCTATCTATCTATCTATCTATCTATCTATCTATTCTATCCGCCCATCTACCTGTCTATCTATCTATCTATCTATCTATCTATCTATCTATCTATCTATCTATCTATCTATCTATCTATCTATCTATCTATCTATCTATCTATCTATCTATCTATCTACCTATCTACCTGTCTACCTAACTATCTATCCGCCCATTTACTTGTCTATCTGTCTACCTACCTACCTGTTTACCTAACTATCTATCCGTCCATCCATCCCCTGCAAAGATAAATTGGATCATTCTAGCTGACCTTGCATTTTATCCTTGGGGCAAAATTCAAGCCAGACCTTTTACTACCACAACTTCATCCACAAATGAGTTTCATGTCTTCTTTTTTTACTAGAATCTTGGGAGTTGAAGAATATCTGCGTCCGTGTATAAAGTTCCAAGTCCGTTTATATGCTGATGTTTCATGGTCTATATCTTTTCACAAATTCTTTTGACGGTAGATTCCGTTTGTGGTTCGCTGTTAAGTCTATATGCTTCTATCAAGAACAGCTGCCCGAGGTTTCGCTATGGGGACAAACACAGTGGGAAGAGAATACTACGGGGCTGCTATTTGCATAAGAATATGAAAGAACAACACTTACTTGGGGTAGAGCCTGGGATGTCCAATCATGATATACCGGTTGAGGGTAATGGCCAAGACGGTAAAAATAGAAACAGCCAACAGCCCGTAGCGCATTAATGGGAACAGCTTGCACAAAGTGTCGCCATGGATCCAGTCCCTGCGGTAGAAGAGCGACGTTGCCAGCGGTAGGTTGAAGCAGCAAAACATCAAGTCAGAAACGCTCAGGTTGATAATAAACATGGCTGTCGCGTTGCGGACCTGCACATAATTCACTCTCAGTTTATATTATACCAACACAACTCTCTCGGTTAAGAAAACAATATTTACACCACAATTGTATACAAGACGATCCTAGGGTCTGACCCTTCACAAGTATATTTACCCTACAAGATCTCTAATACACATCGATATGGATTAAGGATATAGATCTGTCTATAAGTGCCTTTCGTTGATAGCACGTCAACATTGATGAAGTTTCGCCCGGTTGCCAACTTCTATTGACTCTGCTGGAAAGGAGGAGACCACCCCAGTTTTCCTGGAGAAATTCCAGGACTTTATGAATCCCGCCGAGATGAATCTTTTATGTAAGAGAGGCCGATAATGTTCTCTTAGGAGAGAAACTACCCGGAAATTTATAGCTTTCTCAATGGTTTTTACAAGTTTCTTAAAGACGTCCTCGTGCTCTAACTAGAACGAGAGATATACGACCCGGTTCGGAGAGGCAAAGGGAAGACAAAATATCAGCGCAGCCTAATCAATGAAATTGGCAGACAAACTTGAGACTCGTTATATCGATTGCCACTTAATTACATAAAGGATATAAACTGGTGCCAAGTTTTGCAAGTGTCGTAATTGGAGCAATTGTACTCTGCAATCAGTGTCGATTAAAGCAATACAACTCAACATGAAATCACCTCCATTTCTCGTTACCTTAAATTTCACAGGCCTTGGTATAAGCTAGATAATTTATACTTATATTAACCAATAACTAATTATCAAGTGTTAGATTTATCACCTATTGGATTCTTTCTTTACAAGAAAGGTCATAGATATTCGAGAATATGGCAATGTCGCACAGTTTTGGGCGGCACGAGACAGCACAGCTCCATGGCACGTGGCCAGGCAGCAAAGTCGACTTACAATCGTATCAGTGTGTGTGAGATATTTCCTTCCATTTGCTTCGAAATTTTCGTGCTCGTTGATATTCGGTATGTCTGGAGATAAACGCTTTCTAACGGAATTCTTTCAGCGTCAGTGTTTTTGTTTTTCGACTTGTCACCGGTGGAATCCCTAATCTTTCTTTTTTAGATACATTTTCAACTGTATTTCTGTTTTGATTTTTTTGATTTTTTTTTTCTTGGGTAGAAATGATTGGAGGTTGAAATTCCTCCAGGTGCCCGTATACGCAGGAATTTCCATTCACAAAAATAAACTGAAGAAGAAGCGCTGACATTCTTAGTTATAGACACGTGATTCCGGGATCCTCTTGAAACTGGGCCACATTAACACAGCTGATTCCAACACAAGAACCAGACAACTTAATCAAGTGTTTAGTACATCTTAATAGCTTATATTAGTGCGACGAAGGTACTTATCATTCTCAAGTCCCTAGTTGATATTCAGGGAGTTTGTCCAGACCAATATCGGTCGGGTCATCATAAAAATGGCGTTGTAGATTTTTTTAGAGGAAACAAGGAACCAGGATTTGTGTCCCGAGTGCAGAATTCCCCAGGCTGCTGTCGCCATTGTCTTCTACTTTGTTGACTGATTGGTTTTTAATGGCGGGGGGGCCCTTAATGAAGTATACAACCCTTACGCTCTAGTGACGCGCGGAACTTGGGGACTGTGTAGATCAGTTATTTTCCGGTTACTTTCCTTCTGAGGAGCTGTCACTTTTCTACCGACTCGTTTTCCATAAGATTTGGAAAAAGTTTGAATGTTTTCCATGAAAGTTGCATCTTCTGCATGATTCTCAGATGACGCAAGATGTCTCTTCAGCTGACTCATCAGTACGAGTCTTTCGATGACCTTGAGATGACTTACAGATAATTTATAATAACCGACGACTGTAGACATCTTACAGATGAATTTGCAAGATTTGGACCGGTGACACATGGCTCACTAGATGATTCAAAAGAGAACCGTAGACGATTACTAAATAACCCAATGGAATTATCTTTTTTAGATGACTCATAGATGACTTGCATATGTTACGCACGAGTTTACAAATGAGTCAGATGATTATTATCTATCTATCTAACTATCTGTCTGTCTGTCTTTCCGTCTATCTATCTATCTGTCTGTCTATCTATCTACTGATCTATATATGCATGGCTGTAAAAGACTCACGGATGACTCAAAAAAAGCCTCGTCCAGGGGAGAATATCGGAAATGGAACCTTCAATCCTGTGTTTTTCCTTCTGCGTGTTTCTTTCCAGCTTGACAAGGATCCGAGCAGAAGTCATATAAACTTGCACCGTAGGCTCATACAGGAAAAATACACAAAAACCAACAATACGTTTTTTCCCTCTCTCTTTTTCTCTCTTATTCTCTTATAGTCTTTTATGGGGCAGAATAATAAAAGCACAATCGGGGGAAAAAGAAGAGTTTTTATTAAAACGCAACCATATTGAGCAGTTTGCTCCTTATCGCGTTCTCTCAAGCAACCCAAGTCGAGAGTTCTCCTTTCGTCATAAACTTGCGTGTCCTTTGTTTATTTTTTGCCCCTCTTTTCTGTAGAAAATAACCGGTGCGTCACACAACCACAACAGTTGTCCCCCCTGCCTTAAAATTCATATATTTTTAAAATACTCTTATCTTTTATTATAGAATCAAAATCTGTCCGTTTTATAATTACCTATCTAATTTAGCTTGTAATTTAATAACTTATTAGTCTTTTGACAAGAGTTATGGCACGTAAGGTTATATACTGCCCGAAAAATCAGGGCGGGTTTAGATTTTTTTATTTATTTCTCATAATCGTTATTGATATTTTGGCTTAAATGCTAACTTTCTTATTGTGATAAATGTAATTATTCTCTTCTGATTCCTCTGGGTTAACCGGTAAGGCAAGAACAGACATCTTTCAAGCTTCCCGAAGACGTCTTGCTTAAGTAAATAAATAAAAAAGATGAAAGGGCGAATCTTCATAAGCGCCGCCAGAGTTTGGCTTCCTTCACGATATTAGTTGATATTGAGAGGCCCAGGGCATGCATGGGTCAGCACATGACCGAAATGATGAAAAACGTGTGCCGTCCATTAGCTTACGTAATAGATCTATCATTGTCCTTTTATATTATTCCCTGCAATTCTCTACCGTCTGGATAAAAACCCGACGTTTTCTCGTCTATTTTTATTATTCTCTTTCCCCCGGTCTTTTATAGATGTACAGGGTTTCATCTGAATCAATCAACGTTCGAAGAATCGGTCCTTTTGATAAATAAACCGTCCGATTCTTAAGGATCCAGAAGTCCTATCTACGTAACTGGGCAAAAGAATGGCTTGGTTCTTTGGTATTCAAAGCCGGGAATCATTCTGTCAGTGAAGAATCCGAACAATGAGATTCGATTTGGGTTGCCCCGCCGAGAGGGTAGTTTCGTGATCCATTGGCGGCCATCCAAATGATCCGACTGAATGACCCTCTTCCGCACGTGTTGTGTGTCCCTCTAACCCGCAAATCTTGCAGGAGCGCGGTGCACACGCGAACGCCTCTGATACACACACAAACAGTGGGTGAACGCTTGGAAACCACCAAACGATACCTTTCAACTGCCAATACAGGAGACCAACGTAGCGAGTGAAACGACCTTTAACTGTCCATGCTTCTTTCTGCTTTTGTGACTTGTCCATTTGTGGACATCATGAACATAATGATTACAATGAGATTCTCAGATTCTTAACATGAAATACTTAAGAAAATGGTAGGAGATTTGTATCGATTCATCTATATATCTACCTCCCATCCTTCCTATCTATCTATCTATCTATCTATCTATCTATCTATCTATCTATCTATCTATCTATCTATCTATCTATCTATCTATCTATCTATCTATCTATCTATCTATCTATCTATCTTCTAACTACTANTTGATATTGTTTCATCCCGCTTCTCTCAGCTGCTTCTTGTGGCATGTCTTGTTGATTTATATTTAGTTCTGAAAAGTAGCATTTGGCCCAGAGTCGGTGTTTCATGAGGCCGAGCCGTAGTAAGAGGTTTCATCGGAATTAATCTGTGCTTCGAGGGTTCTCTTAATCGTCTGATTTAATTCACTTGAAAGGCTGGCTGCAATCCGATCTTTAATTCATGTGCTGCGGTCTTAAAGCGAGTATGAAAGGATACGCAGTGTGCTTTCACAATCGGGGAAAAAATTACAAACGCTTTTGCTCGTTTGAACTCAACGCATAAAAAATGTAGTTAGATGGAAACTAGATAAAATGCAATTGCTATCGACAAATTGCATGGACCGGACTTGAATATCCAGTTTAAAATATTAAGAAATGTAAAAAAGAGCTTCCCTTTAGGTGCTGTATGTCGTCTGCTTTACTTTCAGTTGGGAAACAGCGTTGCCAGTTCTTATTAATGGTTTTCGCCAAACGATTCCTGTTACTGCAGGCGATTTAAATACATAGAAACTAGCGAATTCCATTCGGAATTCAATGTGAATATCAATCATCATTTGAAGACCTAACTTTGTAAATGAATCAGACAGCTAATTAGATTACGTAGTAGCTACTTTGTAGAGTTCCGTTATTTAGCCTGTCATCTGTTAATTAATTAACTGGACAACATTTTTATTTTATCTTTAACTGTGAATATAAAGTTTAATTTTATTTCTTTACACATTTTTTTACACCGAGAAGTGTGCAATGGAGATTGTGGTTGATTCTCTGTAACAAAGGTGATTAGGAAAACGCGATTAGGGCCAGGGATCCCTCCTGAATCAGTCACGGCAAAAGGTCGACACCGACCAAGTAGGCGATCAGGTTATCACGTGACCTTACTCAATTAGGATATGCCAAACCCGCCTTGCAGCATGGTATTGGTTTTATTGTACCCGTAATTGCATTAACTTTGATTAAATGGATCCTATTTTCTTTCTATTTTTTATGCTGTATCTTAAATACTAGTTGATTTCCCAATTGCTTGATATTTTACTGGTTTAATGGCGATTAACTAATCAATATAATCAAGTTTTAGTGTTGTTCTTAATTAAGTAGTTAAATTAGGTTGATCATTAGACATTAGGACTGATTGCTCTTCAGTGCAAACAAGTTTGGGACTTGAACAAAATTCAAGAAATTTTATTTAAGTAAACTAATTAAGATAATTACGTATATTGGGAAAAAATAGGGTATCCTGTTCGCCAACTATGACGGTAGTGAATGCGTCAATATAGGCAAAGTTATAAAGAGCTGCTAATTAACAAGCTTCACAAAAATATACGCTGTTTCATCAAAGATACATCTTTAAGACCCTCAATACCTTCGAAGATTCTTAAAATTACCTCAAAATCTAAGAGATTCCTAAAGATTCTCGTAGATTCTGAACAGTTCTCGAAGATTGTCAAAGATTCCCTCAAGATTCTTCATAATGAAACCCAGAATAAGTAAACTAAGCATGACTCATACGTGTGTGAGAAACAAGTTGAGAGTAGTATGTGACTGGTCATTACTAAGCAATATCAAACAACTTAAAGATCCATATAGAATACTGTATATTTTCAAAGATTCTCAGTATTACTTAAAGGATATAAGAGATCCTTTAAGATTCTCAGAGATTCTCAACGCTTCTAAAGGATTACCGAAGATTCCCTCAAGATTCTTCTCAGTTAAACCCTAGGTAATTCAACTAATTATGACTCATAAACGACCCTCCCGCTCCACTCTCCACCAAGTGTGAGAAACCAGTTGAGAGTAGTATATGACTGGTCATTACTAACGAGGGACCTAACTCCGTGTTACTTAAATAGGAAACCCTCTGTCGACTTGTTTTCTTATTCCTGTACTCGCCTGGAACGTTTCCAGAAGTCCGTACAAGGGGCTCCCGTGTGAGATTCCAGTCAGTATAGACAAGAAGATTCCCTTTTCGTATATAGCCAGCGAGAGAGAGAATTTATTATTATTGCGTTTTGCCATGGATGTCTCGATGGGTGCCGGGCTGTTTGACGAAAGACTGCTATTGTTACTTTGGCTTTTGTTTATTTCCATGTGACTTTTGTCGATCAAAAAAGTTCCCCTGCCCAATGGGGCGGAAGTCGACGACTTCTATAAAGCCCCTGCAGTCAAGAGCCTAAGAGATCAACACTGAGTCGAACACAAAGCAGAAATTAGACTAGCATCCAACGGGATAACACAATGATAAGTTTGTATTTCAACTCATGCTATGCAAATGATATTATCTACTATTCTGCTAACTATTAAGTTGTCATGATTGAATTAAAATGGTCAAAGTTAATAGCCTTAACCTTACCATTAGATCTATAGAACTTTATTCCAGGATAATTAAATGATGGGAAAAAATGAGTTTAAATTTAAGAGACCGCCCAGTTTTCGGGCAGTGTGCACCATGGCGGTGAAATACAAAACTGTCTGGAGAATTTACGACTTGAACGAAGACCAAAACGGAGAGAAAGAGAGAGAGACAGAGCGAAAAAAGACACGTCACTACAAAAATGAATCCTGCGACGACGAGATCCTTCTTGAAAGCTGCTCCCAGCCAGCCGTGCGTGTAAACCGTCGCAGACATACATTCGGCTTCACTCAATGAAATCAATTTCTTTTTAAATACCCATAGAAAGACATAAACATAAGGAGGTCGAGGACCTACTGAACGACCTACTGAACGACCTACTGAACGATTTACTGAACGACCTACTGCCTAACTGTCTGCCTGTTGAATTTGGGCTAATATCAGCAGTTCCAGTAGTTCATGCAGTCATCTCAATCTACACAAGTTAAGTTTAATGTTAAAGAGACGTAATTCTAGATGTTTTATTTCAAGGGATGGACATTACGGTTGTATCGTTATTGACCGGAGTAAATAATAATAAAAAAGTTACTTCTCAATTAGACTGTTTATTACGCCGTGTAGAAAAGGCGCTCTATAAAGTGACCGCGGAAATACGAGCTTTTAGTTGCTTCCCGGTGCTTACGAGACTGTTCATTTTGACTCAAGTGCAATAGAACCCCAAATATAAAAACTATAACAATAAATTTGAAAATAAGAATATAATAAAAAATTATATTGGATTATAAAAACAAAAGTAAAAGTAGAAGAATTGACTCAAAATGAATGGTTCGTTCCTCAGTGTTCGAAACCCAGCAGGTCGATGACCTGCTGAACGACCTACTGCTAACCGTCTACCTTGCTGGATTTAGGCGAATATCAGCAGTTTCAGCAGTTCCTGCGTCCATAAGCCACCAGATTGAAACCAGAGCTGGTTGAACTGCTAGTTTTTGCACTGGTTTATATTCCCTTTTTACTGCACGTTAACAACAGTTTTAAAAAAATCCAAGCGTTAATAGACCGGAATGAATAAAAAAAAGAAAGGAGTTCCTGAGGAATTCTTTTAGGGATTCTTCTCGATTTTTTTCCTTCGTCTTCCTTGTCTTTACAAAGAGGAAGTGAGCGGGGAAAAAATCCACCTGCACGCAGTCACTTTCGATTGGGCGGTTTTGATTTTTGCTGTTTTCATCTGGACGGAAAAAGACGTACGTAAGGAAATTGCTAAAAGTAAGATGTTTGAACTAATGTAGGAAGTCCGTGTAATCCTATGAGTCTGTTTGCTGATGTATCTATTTATTTGTCGGATTATTGGTTTGGTTATCTATCAATCTGTCTATCTATCTATCTACCTATTTATTTATCTATCTA
>JAIQCU010001410.1:0-32938 GCA_022114935.1 Leptestheria dahalacensis
GATTGTCGCACGGCAAGATTTTCAGCCCCGAATTGGCGATCAGCACCTTGGCGTCGTCAACATTCGTTCCCTAAAGAAATAAAAATGTAAATTAAACAAACAATTAGATAAATTCAAAAAGTAATTATAAAATAAAATAAAACAGTAAAATAAAAGAATGGAGACAAATTAAGATAAATTAGAAAAGATAATTCAGAAAAAAACCAGTACAAATATTAAGAAATTAAGAAAAGTAAATTTACAACAAATAGGTAAAATAAAAAGGTACATAAATTAAGAAAATATTTTCAGAAATACCTGCAGTCTGCAGACGATAAATACAAGAAAACGTGAAAAACTGGCAATACAAAAATTATGAAAATTCACAGCAAATAAATTAAGTAACCAATTAAGAAAATGCTCAATTAATTACTTCCCAAAATTTAAGATATTTTTTTAAAATAATACGTAAACATTGTAGAATTTACGATAACTACATTTTTAATGGATTCAACATGGTTTCGTTGAGGGACGCTCGACAGAGACGGCAGTGCAAAATCTAGGGCACCACATCGAGAAAGGTTTTAACGAGAACCCAGTTACTGCCTGCATTTTTATCGATATCAAAGCAGCCTTTGACACCACATGGCACCCAGAAATCATAAAATCACTGCACAGGAAAAAATGCCCTCATAATTAGTTTCCTTCAGGACAGAACAGCAAAAATCACGCTAGGTCAGGCAGGAATCGCTGCTCAGGAAGATAGAAATAGGTTGTCCGCAAGATAGTGTCCTATCGCTCTTCCTATGGAACGTCTATGGAACTATGGAATTAGATTACCCGGGTTACGCAAGGTTTTGCAGATGATGTTTTACTTGCAGTCACAGATCAGACCCCACAAAAGTTCAATGGAAGGACTGGAACGAAACAGGACAACACTGATAGACATCTGTGATCGGAAGAAACCAAGTGTAAACGCGGATCAAGACGGTTTTAAGGATCTTTACAAAGAGGCGCTCGGCATTCAACCATCTAGTCATAAACGTTAAAGGAACACCCATCAAGCCTAGTGAGTCGACATAGCGTCTGGGGATGCTTTTAGTATAGAAAACTAAACTGGGGAAAAAACGCATCGAAGAAAAGTGCAAAACTGGAATGCGTTTCACTTTCGAACTGCGACGTTATTTCAGACAGACGTAGGGTCTCAATAGGTCTCGGCTTTTATTGTTGTATAAATTAGTTTTCTTACCAACGGTTCTGTATTGTTGTTCAGTGTGGATTAATGCGATGCGTTTTTAATGGTGCCAAAAAATTTAAAGATCAACACAGCGGCTTTTAACCCAAGGAATCGTAAGAGGATTCCGCACAACGCTCTACTTATCCTAACGAATCTTTTACCACTGGACTTGGAAGCGAGGGCAAAAGCCTCCCTGAGATGCCTGCAGCTTAGAAACTTTAATATAGCACCCTCATCAAAAACGGCACTAGAAGATCCCCAACGCCCCAAAATATGGAAGCAGCAGAGTCGTTTTTATTCGGAATCGTGTCCCCCATGGAGTGAAATCAAGTCTTGGCCTCTCAACACCAAATCGACCCGTACCTCTATGTACAAACTCTCCAGGGAAACTAAATATTTTTACTGATGGATCCAAAATGGGAGATCTAGTTGGTTTTAATGTTGTCATAGCCAGTGATAAAGGTATTTTAGAACTGGTAAAAGAAGCGCTGCCCAGCCACACCACGATATACCAAGCTGAAGGGTACGGTACGGCCTTTTAATGGCATTGAGTTACGTAAGAGAGTCATCTTTTAGGGGAGAAAACATGCTGTACAGCGACTGTCAGTCGGGCCTGCAGTCCTGCCACTTGGACACCAAAGTGAGCGAGATCTATCACGAATGTAAAACACTAATCCGCCGGGCTGAGTCGACGATCTCGCTCAGCTGGGTTCCCGGACACGTTGGCCACGAGGGAAACCAAATCGCCGACCGCAACGCCAAGGAAGCAGCCGCCGGTAGACCCACCATTCAGGTGGCTCCGGCGGCAGCGTACGTGAAAGCACAGGCCCGGCGTATTGTTACCGCCATTTGGGGCGATGAGTGGCAGGCTTGCATGCTAGGTCAGCACACCCGAGGGTTTTTTTCCTACGGTTGAAGCTGCCAGTACGTTGTGGAGGTTGGATCGTCCCTTTCAGATGACTCAGACTTTAACAGGACACTGTAAACTGAACAGCTATTTGAAACGTTTCTTTTTAAAGGACACAGAGAAGTGCGACTGTGGCGAGGAAGCCGAGACAGTGGAATACTTTATCTTTAGATGTCTTCGTTTCGGACGTCTTAGATTGATTTTTAGAACAACAGTGTGTTTTAAAGACAGGCCAATGGCCACCCAGCTTTAGCGACTTTAGCCAAGACATACTGCTATGGAAGAGCCTAATCAACTATGTGAGGCAAACTAAAAGGCTCCACTAAAGCAAGGGATGTATGCTGGCAGCACTCGCAGGATGCGAGTAAGTTAGCTTTACTATTTTAAAAAATACATTTTAATTTAATTAGATTAAGTTCATATTTAAAAATACCTGACAACAAATTAAAGTAAAATATGGAAAAAAAGTGAAACTCAAAATAAAATTGAATAATTAAATAAAAATTAAGTCAAAATAAGAAAATGACACTGAGTTTACCACAAGTTAAGTATAAAGTTTCACTGAATTGAATGATGAGTTAAATCTGATTAAACCTGTAGCCTGCAGACGATAGGGATCTTCAAGTTGAGCTCATTGGCAGCGCTGATGATACCCTCGGCAATGACGTCACAACGCATGATGCCACCGAAGATGTTCACCAGAATGGCGTGCACTTTGGGATCGGCCGTGATGATCTTGAAGGCATCCTTTACCTGCGAAGCTGAAGCGCCGCCACCGACGTCCAAGAAATTGGCCGGTTCTCCTCCGTGCAGCTTGATGATGTCCATGGTGGCCATGGCCAGACCGGCGCCGTTCACCATGCATCCGATGTCACCTGCACAGTGACATGAAGCCAAGTTTTTATTTTTTACTTTTATACAACCTTTTTTTAAATCACAACTTTCAATATAAATCTAAAGTATATTGTCGAATTTAATTTAAATTAACGTATAATCAAAGTTAAATACAACAGTTACGTATGTCTAGAATAATAATGTTATTTTGTTGCTCTACTGAACATGAAATGGGTTTAAATTTTAAATACATCGTGTTATTAAAATTGATTATATTAAATACCATTTAAATCTCAATTCTCTCGTGTAATTTCATAAATTCACACTTACAGAGTAAGTGTGACTAACTTACGCAATGCAACTTACAACATTGTTAGTGCTCCGCACAGGAACATTAAAGGATCACGTGCAATTCTCTAACATCGATTAATGATGGGTTATGTTAATTTATAATTAATAAGAATATGATAAATTAATATGAATTTCTTAATATACTAGATTAATCGATACCTAATGAATGAATATAACGGATCTACATACTTCTACATCAATAATGCAATTGCCGTAATCACCTGCAAATTGTTACATCAAATTAAATTCTCCGTAATCACCATTTAAGTTTTTCTTTTTAATACCAATTAGTATAAACACGGATGACATGAATGGACCGTGTGAAATATTTAATGTAAGTTAATAATAACAGGTATTATAAATTAATATGGAATAAAAATCAATATAATTCATGCCGTGTAATGAGATTCACTGCACCGTTTAATGCAGTACAATTTACCTTCAGTAAATTCTTAAGACTTGATTCGCACTTAAAGGTTGTATAATAGAATACGCATTGTTAATAACAAAACTCTGTTAGTACGGACTTCTCATAGTAACATAATAAACGAATGATTTAATATCAACAGTTTACTAATTTCAATTAACTTTTTTCCTGAGCTTATATCAAGTATTTTTTCAATACAAAATTCAAAACTTGAGGATTAAAGCACTAGCCATTAATGTACGGTAAGAAAGTAATGTTATTACGTTGACTTAAGCTAATTATAAATAAATACAGTTGAATCAGCAACAGGACAAAGTTGATTCTTAATATTTATTTGATTTTTTATTACAATTAAAAACCTTCTATTAAATATAGCTGAATAGGAAGCCGAAAAATTAGGGATGCACATAATTTTTAATTTTAAATTCAATACAAATTACATTTAATGAATTATTAAAGTTCAATATTTAAATACCGTCCAGGGCGATGTAGTTGAGATTATGCTTGGCAGCTTCGACCTCCTTCTCGTCCTCCTGGGTCCAGTCCCTCAACTCGAAAACCTTCTGCTGACGGAATTCGGCGTTGTCGTCGAAACGCATCTTCGCGTCCAAGCAGTAGACTTTTTTTTTAATTGTTAAATGATTATTGACAGATACAGAACAAATCTGAATTTCTACTTTTGCCCATGGTGTCCTCCACAAACGGGTTAATTTCGATCAAGGTAGAATCCAAAGTAACAAAGAGGTTGTAAAGTCTCTGGAACACGTCGGCGGCGTCTTCCCGCTTGGCGCTGAGACCAATAGCATCGGCCACTTTCAACGCCTGTTCTCTGCTAAGACCTTTTCATTAAGAAAATATTTTTAATCAGATTAAACACGGCAATAATTATTAACTCACCTTTGTAAATGTCCACAGGTTCCTTGATAATGGCATCGGGGTTCTCGGCCGCCACTTCTTCGATGTTGACACCGCCGTGCGAGGAAGCAATAAGAACGGGACCCTATTGAGAACAGCTAGGTATTTGATACAAACGACAAAAGGAAACAATAGCATACGGCAAACGCTCGTTCCAACATGATCGCAAAGTAGTACTCCCGTCGGGGGTATCGTCGCTCGGCAATCATTACTCTGTTGCAGATCCTCCCCTTCTCGCCCGTCTGCTTCGTGACAAGATAGTCGCCGAGCATGTTCTTGGCGACATCTTCTGCTTCTTCAGCACTGCAGTCATATACATGTTTTAAGGCCAAAGTTTCCCGCTGGTGAACGCTAATATACTTACGAGAAAACAGGTTTAACCCCTCCTTTGAAGCCACCCTTAAAGTAACCCTTTCCACGTCCGCCGGTTAGCACTTGTGCCTTGACGACGAGATCCAAGCAGTCGAGCTGCTCGGCCACTTTACGGGCTTCTTCGGCGGTTCCCGCTACCCCGAACTTTGGGACAGGAACGCCACCCTCCTCGAGCAGTGTGTAACTTACGTATTCGTGGACATTCAACCGACGGCGCTGTTCAATCTGAGGTGCTCTTTGTAGGCCAGGAGAAGCTCTTAGAATCTAGAAATAGATATAGAAACGGTCAGAAGGTGAATTCAGTTCAATTCCCCGCAGAAGGACGCGGGAATGCGAAAATGTACCAATGGGCCCCCGACTGAAGACAGTTTTTCGACAGAATAGGCTACTCGTTGCAGAAATGTCGCCATTGCTGTGAAATAAAAGTTATTTATCTAAAAATATTCGGGGGGCTCGACCGGGAAGAAACTGTTTTCTCCGTAGCAAGTTGCAGCAGACGACGAAGCGATATATATATCGATGTGAACTTACTCCGATTAGTTACATTTCCGAAATGTTTTTTAGAAGTTAATTCAGTTAAGTGTTACTCAAAAGTTTACTTTATTGAAATGGTATCAATCTGGCTGCAACAATTTAAAAATTAAATAATTAATACTTCATTGAATTTTACGAAAACAAAATAAACTTTGCTACTAGGTGGCGCTTCAGGGGGTGTTGAATCGTTTTTGAAGGCNAAGTGAACAATATGTCTCCATGCTGTTAAGCAATGGAGACAATTATTTAAAGATTTCTTAACATTTCTAAGAGGGCTGCGGACTGGTGAATCTGTTACAGATAATTTTAAAGATGGTCTACGGGATTTACCAGATAATCCGTGAAAGGAATTACAACTAATGCGTCCTGCTACATAAAAAATGCCGAAGCCAACGTAAACGGAAATCAACGTAAGAAGCTCTGTTGTTACAATAAATATAGACAACTTGGGAAGATTGAATAATCAAAGTAATGTTTACCGTGTATTGCGCATTTATATTCATGTGCATTTTGGTTACACATATATTGCGGTGTCTTCGGTGCGTAATTTCGAATTACTTTATAGTTTTGTTACGTATATTTGACTTGTGCTGTAGTAGTGTGTAGCTGACAGGAAAACTAAATCATCGCAGGTTCTTTAATGTAAATCCCGAAAACAATGTTTCTGGCATCAGAGTTCAGTGCTTCTTAAGGTGCGTCGTAGTCCACAGACCAAATGACTGCCCACGGCTGAAATATTGCACCCGAGACACTATAATTAATCTTCTACAACGAGTTTTGTATCAATATTGTTGTGAGATCCTTATCAGTATTGTCATGCCCATTGCTAATTGCTTGCACCAACTCCATTGTCCAGAAAAACTATACCCATTCTTTCTACCTAAACCCGATCGATCTGGGAGACATACCCAGTGAGCAACAGAATCCTTTCACGGAACGCCTCAACACAAGGGGCCTTTAAAAGGAGGTTCCTACTGGAGAGAAGATTAGTTGCCCCAAAGGACCGTTCAAGAGAGTTCCATAATGGTCACATTAGAGCAGTCAAGTCCCTGAGCGTAGCTAGTCTGTATTTGCATGAGTATCCAATACATCTTTTCTAAAGATTGACTTGAGAATCACTCCTCGGTGATGGACAAGTGGTGGTGCCAATTCACACCCCCGTGTAAGAATTGAGCATCACAATTTCTTACAACAGGTTGGTGATGAATTTGCCATGAGACTCTGCATCTTTTACAAATTCTACAATGAAATTGCTATATAAGATCTCTTCCGTATTTCCGTCAATATCTTCCGTAGGCTTTACAGTCGCGTCTTCTTTACCTGACCTTTACAACAACTGTGAATCACTGCCTTGACTAGAGTTTTACAATGAAGTTATGAGATCTTCCGTATTAGGGCATTACAATCGCTACGAGATCTTCTTTATCAAAGCTATACAACGAGGTCTAGAATGGAGTGGCTATGAGACACTGTGTACCAATGCTTTAATTCAGGTTTTTAAATGTCTGCTATTACAATTTTCTAGCCTTTGCAATCGCTACGAGACATTCTTAATCATTTCCTCACTACTTTACAATGAATCTGCTATGAGGCACTTGGTATCAATGCCTAGTCCAAGTTGTACAAAGAAATTGCTATGAGATTTTCCGTATTAAGCTACGAAGTCTTCTTGATCAAAGCTTTACAGTTAGATCTATAAAGAAATCGCTACGCGACACTTGTGTATCAATACTGTACAATTGCAATGACATTGCTATTAGACTTTTCACAAAGCTTTACAGCGAAATCGATAATGGAATCGCTGCCGACACTGTGTGTTACTGCATCTGCTGGTGTGTGCTTTCGTAGGTTATCTATCATTTCCAAGTAGCTTGCTTGGATACGGAACGCATTGCGTTCATAGGTTAGTAACATTTTAAAACACAGTACTCCCCTCACCGAGGAATAGTTTGTCTCCATTGCTTTCTTTTCTGCACAGGCAAAAACAAACGAGCTCTTGCGGGAAGGCATACGCGCCGCGTTTATTATGCTGGCGCGGAGTATATCCGGCATGCGGCAAGTGCGCCGTCATCTGGGCCATGTGTTTACGTTGCTTCTGCTTGCTTCGGCGAAGGACATAATTTTACAAACTATTAACGCTGTTCAGTGGTAGAGTTTTACAGTTTGCGGTTTTGCCGATTCAAAAACTTGTATTAAACAAAAACATGAAACTTCTCGTGTCGACAAACAAAATGACATAAACGAATTAGAAACGTTGGCCGGTGAGCCGCCGGCCCGTCAAGAAATTAACCTTCCCCTTTCGCTGCCCAATCGCTACTACTGTTAAGGCCCAAGAAGGAAGAAAAAAGGCACTAAGCCTGAAAAGGCCAAAGAAATCTGTACAGCGGCACGGGGGTATGCAAGTTTCCGGCTTTGAATTTTCAGTGAGGGAAAAAGTCCCTTCGTCACCGAACAAACGCATTGTGATCGATGGTTCATGAAAAGTTGACAGACTTTTGTTCAGTTCACCCTGTGCTGCATTTGACCCCTTCAAAACAACTTCAATCCACAAATATTCTTAATATGGACGAAAGTGTAAGTAAAGCAGATAGTTCTACTTAAACGCCATTCACAGTTAATTCTATCTGCTTTTTTTTCTTTTCACAAGGACTTGAGCATATATTTGGACCCGCTTGATCGCATCAGAATGCATTCGAACACGGCAAACAGTTTGTCGCCAAACAACTGCTAGTTTCTGCACGAGTAACGGGAACTCGGTGGCTGCCAAGAAATCGCATCTTGAGCAATACAGTGAATCCCAGTTCCCGTCACTTGTTTTATAAGCCTTTGCCAAAAAATTTACGTGGACCTTTCCGTTGAGCAGGAGAAGTCAAAATAGCGTTTTCTTGGTCAGTGAAGACGGGGAATTGCCTTTAAATTGTAACCCGATGACACTGTGCTGTTTCTTTATTATGTTGCATAACAAATAAAGTGGAAAAAATCAAACGGTTCTCATTGCTTTTTCGTCCGTGTTCAACTGATACTGAATTAAAAACCAAAATCTCGTAAGCACCAACTGCGAAGCAAAATTTATCACAGTTAAAAGGCAACGAATAATAATACTTAACAAACACAAAAGGCACATAAGCTACTCACGCAGACATTAATTTTATGAAGGTTAGCATATTACAGTGGAGAAATAATCAAAAAGAGGCACGCAGTGAGATTCCAGACAAGACTGTACTTACGTAGCTATGATTTGATTCGGTTTTTGTGTTCGTGATTTTATACTCTCTCGCATTAGTTAGTTTTCGTAACCTGACTTTGTCTGCCGTACTTTAGATTCCATTTAAATAATGTTCAGTGAATTAATTGTCTTTGTTATTTGCTATGTGTGTTTGTGAGGAGCAGTCGAATTCATATAACATCGCATTGAAATATTCCGTTCATAGCTTGACTCAAATTATAAACTAGCTTGACTTGACACGGAACGCATTGCGTTCATAGGTTGACTAACATTACAAACTAGCTTGACTTAACACGGAACGCATTGCGTTCAAAGGTTGACTAACAATACAAACTAGCTTGACTTGACACGGAACACACTGCGTTCATAGGTTGACTAACAATTCAAACTAGCTTGACTTGACACGGAACGCATTGCGTTCATAGGTTGACTAACATTACAAACTAGCTTGACTTGACACGATACACACTGCGTTCATAGGTTGACTAACATTACAAACTAGCTTCACTTGACGCGGAACGCACTGCGTTCATAGGTTGACTAACATTATAAACTAGCTTAATTTGATATCAAACGCATTGCGTTCATAGGTTGACTAACATTATAAATTAGCTTGACTTGACAATAAACGCATTGCGTTCATAGGTTGACCAACATTATAAACTAGCTTGACTTGACAGGAAGCNGCTTGACTTGACGCGGAACGCATTGCGTTCATAGGTTGACTAACAATACAAACTAGCTTCACTTGACACGGAACGCACAAGGTTATTAGGTTGACTAACATTATAAACTAGCTTGACTTGACACGGAACGCACTGCGTTCATAGGTTGACTAACGTTATAAACTAGCTCGACTTGATATGGAACGCACTGCGTTCATAGGTTGGCTAACATTATAAACTAGCTTTACTTGACACGGAACACACAAGGCTCATAGGTTGACTAGCATTTTAAACTAGCTCGACTTGATATGGAACGCACTGGGTTCATAGGTTGACTAACATTACAAACTAGCTTGACTTGACAGGAAACGCATTGCTTTCATGAATGCAATGCTTCCATGCAATGCAATGCATGAATGCAATGCTTGACTTGACAACGAACGCATTGCGTTCATAGGTTGACTTACATTAATAAAGTAACTTGATTTGACACGCCACGCCGAACTGCCACCTGATTGGTCGATAGGTGAGGCTGATGTTGTTACTGCTCTAGGGTCAGTTGGGGATCAATAATACGCCTACCGAAGTGGTAACCCATAACGAAATGCAGTTTAGGTCATCGAAGTTCCAAACTTTCTTGCGCCTGCATGGGATACGCCATCTACGTACTGAACCGTTTCACCCGTCTTCCACCGGGTTGGCTGAGAGGTGTATACAAACCTTCAAGAAGACCATTGCTAAAGTGAATGCTTAACCTGTGGATTTGCAGGTAATAAGCTCGCTGTATCTGTTCCCTACCGATCTACTTGATGCTGAAGATCCTATTCAGAAGGAAAATTGATGGCTTACAAGCTGGGTGACTTGAGCAGAGTACTTTCTCGCCGGTTTTCTTTCGGAGTTACCGTATGGGCACGGGATTTTTGTCCGGGATATCGTTAGATGCCTGGACAAGTTACTAAGAACCTCGGCAATAGTATGCACGAGGTGGCGACGGTGACGTAATTCCGCGTAATTCGCAGCCATGTGGACCAGTTACGTCAGCGCATCGCTACTGCATCTAGGCCAGCTGCTAACTGGAATGATATGGACCTAAATGTGGATAGGATGAATATGGACCGACCGAAACTCTTCAACTTCAGGTCCTCTGCCTGCTGTTATTCCGTCTTTCGTCCTGGAGTCAGACCAACCAACTGCACCATTGGCTTTACCTGAGGAGGCTTACTCACTTCCTTATTCGTGTTCTGCTGATGCCGTCCTGGCTTCGGATGCTGCTCCTCAACTGTCAACTGCCCCTACGAATGGGAAACACGAAAATCAAAGCCGTTTCATTGTTCCCCTAACCGTTAGTTAACTATGAATGACCTTTAGACTTGGTTAACCTTTTAGACTGGTTTGGGTTGAATCGATACCCAAATGGGAAAACGACGAAAATGATTGGGAAAGATGCAGAATCGAATGGGAAACACGAAAATTAAAGCCGTTTCATTGTACCTCTAACCGTTAATTAACTATGAATATGAATGAATTAACTTAAACCTTTTAGACTGGTTTGGGTTGAATCGATACCCAAATGGGAAAACGACGAAAATGATTGGGAAAGATGCAGAATCGAATGGGAAACACGAAAATCAAAGCCGTGTCAAACACAATCAAACACCTTTAACCGTTAATTAACTATGAATGNAGCTCGCAGGACATGTTCTGAAAGAATAGCAAAGTATATTTTAGTACTGTTGTATATATTTGAGTAAGTTCATAATAATTTTTTGACTAGATGCCAATAAAAACTAATCGTTCATGTAGACAAAGATCCATCAGCGTCAGCCGGATGAGGCACTAGTCTGGTTTCGATGGCTCTCTATACAGTTTCTGACAGGCTCTCGATGTCGGACGGTTTGTTTACGCTGTCAAGAATAGCCAGCAATTGGTGCTGACCGCGCGGTAGATGTTTAAAAGTGTTACCTGATGGTTAAAGCAAAGTCCAAAGCTTTTCACTCCTGCATTCAGATACAGAACACTTTTGTTCGAAAGAGTGCGTGATTGGCATCAGCTTTTGTATCCCGTAGTAGATCGACATTGTACCTGCAACATTTTTAGGAAAGAAGACGAAGCAAAGACAGAGGAACTGAGTAAAACGAGTGTCGCAGGTTTCCCAGGCGCTTTCTGCATCTACGCTGTCCATACTTCAGCAAAGAAGGGCAGATATAAGAGAATCAAACGCACATGTGTTTGTGTTTGTCACTTGGATTTTGTTGCTTTCCTTTGAAGGCTATAGGGCGGAATATATTGCGGATGGAGTAAACTCCTTCAAGCCAGTCATCGCCGTTGTCGATGTACGATTCCCTGTGGCCGGATTTGGAGATCTGGCCTTTCCAATTGTCCATTTCTTGCAGGGCCTCGATACCGGAAACCAACGTCCTCCTTTTCGTCTGAAGTAGGTTTCAACCGTAAAGCGTCCAGTAAAGTTTTTAGGGGTAGCACATTTCTTGAAGAATGTTCAAGATCGAGTTTACGGACCACTATTTCTTCGGCGCTCTTGGCGTGTTCGTTCGGCTCCGTTCAGCAAATTTCACCAAAAGCTGAAGAAGAACAACCGGAGTCGTCAACAGTGTTGGACACGCTCTGTTTTACGTCCTTCTCAGGGAAACAGGGGTCCCACTTGGTGGGCTCTTTAGGTTCTGAATGCGTTGCGGTAGTCTCCGAGTAAACGCATGCTGCATCCGTTACAATAGGGCAGGGGTTAGACTTCGGCGATACTTCAGACTATGTTGGCAAAGTTTTTATGGCGACAGTAGGCTTTGAGCAAGATGTGGGAAGACTATTGGATGTGGAATTCGCTGTGAACTCGCCGCAGAGGTTCTTCGGGGTAGCAAGGACATGTATCAGCAAGAAGTTTGTATTTTAAGTAGTTGTTGTGGGATTCAACTTGGGGCATTACTTCTTCTCTCTTCAAACCCGTAGTACAGCCCAAGAATCGAAGTGGCTATGGGAGCGTACTGGAAGAATGCTTCGTTGAGAGCCTTTGGCAAATCGGGCGAATAGTATGGGTTCCGCTGTATTTCGCTGTCATCGTGGTAGTCAAAAACTGAGGTCTGGGCTTGCAAAATTATGCCTTGCCCGCAGTTGAAGAACTTGGACTCCATGACTATGCTTGCAAAGTCCTCGACGCTCATGTCGTTTTCCGGAAGGAGGTCGAGGTTCTCAGTCTGCTCAAGTAAATCTTCAAGGCCGCTCGATAGCGCAGCTGCTCGAAGGGACTTTACTGATGCTCTGCAGGATTCGTCCATTCTTTCGCACAAGGCCACAGTGCAAACCGATGTCAATATGGTCACGAGATGTTGACAAGTTGTGGTCATTATCATCTTGCAGATGGTCGTAAAGCGTTTAATTAGCTTAGGCAAGGAGGAGACACAACTGAGCTTGGAGAGCACCTTTACCAAATGGGCACAGTCCAAACGAAGGCAGACTGCTGGTAAAGTTTCTTTCGTGCCTTCGCAGTAGGCAAAGCAATCATCCAGGTACTGCTGCAGCGTCGTGTGGTTAAACGCTAACGAACATGCATCTAGTAATGCCTTGCCGTGATCAGTGATAACCTCGTCTGGAGCCAACTACCCAACCAGAACATTCGGACATTCGGTGCAGTACCCTCGACAGAAGAAGATGGGCTTCGACTCACTTCCGGACAGGTTGTGCAGCTTGTTTTGGTCTTAGCAACGATGGCTTTTGCAACGACGTGGCTCCATTGGTATGGCCGGAAGTAAAGTCTTGAGCGTTTGCCATCTTCCTGAACCTGATGGGCTACAAACATCGATGGCCATTCTTCCCAGGTTAGAGCGATTTTGTACTTCAAGATATCAATCGAAGCATCATTCTTGCAGACCTTTGGATCGGTGTTATCTCCGTCCTAAACGATTATATGCTTCTAAGTGAAGGCTTCATGGACGTCTTTCGAACATTGAAACTTAAAGTAAATATCTTCCCTATGAGGTTTTTTTAAAACCCTGGTACACTACAATCACAAAATATAACATAATGATAACGTTAAAGTATATTGACCTTAGTAGAGTGTAGCGGTACCTTTTCAATGTCTGTCACAGTCCATCTTGTTTGAAGAATGTCCAAGATCCTGCGTCGATTGAGAGCATATTGTTTGTGACACCAACGAATGTCATTAATGTTGGATGACTCGAAAAGAGTTGACGATAGTTTTCTCCACAGATCAGCGTTGTAGACGAGGTTGAGGTCTCGTCTTTGCCAAGTAGCGATTACGCCGATTCTGCATGTTTCCCAGTTATTTGAATACTTTTCCCATTTTGATTCCACTTCAACACGATTTTCTAGTAGAATAATTAACGGTTAAAGGTATAAGGAAACGGCTTTGATTTTCGTGTTTCCCATTCGATTCTGCATCTTTCCCAATCATTTTCGTCGTTTCCCCATTTGGGTATCAATTCAACCCAAATCAGTACAAAGGTTAAAGTTAATTCATTCATTGTATTCAGGTGAATGGGCCTGAGGTGATTGACTCTCAGGTGAAAGGCACCTGCTTAAAGCCGATTCGCTCAACTGCTCACTGACGTTGTATGTTTAAGATGATGTATATATATGTGAATAGTTGACTAAATAAATTATATGCCTTAATTATGGGGAATAATACTACCTACATATATACAATGTGTATCTACCTTTCTACCTATGCATCACCCAACATCAATTTATGCAAAATACAGTAAATGAATAACGTTCATAAAAACAAACCAATAAATTATATATAATTGATGCGCAGGCCTCGAACATTTCTGAAACAACAACAGTCTCTTGTTAATATTTTTATCTATACATTAAGTTATCAAACCATTATAACATATATTTAACCAAATCTAATTACTTATACGTCGTTTACTCCAAATGCATGACATTGGCCCAGTCTTAATTTCCTTTGCAGGTCCCATAAGAAGCTGGAGCCCTGAGCCACTCCTTTTATAAATCCACGTCTGATATTAGTGAGAGTTCGTAGCCCTTCAAAGTTCTTCCATATAGCTCAAATCATACTACGCTAATTACACAATTAAATGTACGGAATTGAATATCATTAGTGATACCATGAAACAAGGCAAACTCTTACCAACACCCTCAATCATTAGCGCTTCTTTGCTGAGCGCGTTTCTGCTGCTCGACCCATCATAGTCGATAACTACGGTGACAGTGCCACCAGTAGCCCATATTTCCTCTCTTTTCTGATGTTTCCGTGTCACCTAACAGAATACAGAAATATTCAAACAAGACTTAAGACATCGTAAAGAATTAACTTACAGGTTGGCGGTTAGCCATCCTTGACTTGGCTTCTTTTAAGTGGTCGTGGTCAATTGGGCGATTTTTTTTCCTTTTCCGACGTAAAATATCGAATGCAAGAAATCTGGGCAACGCCCATCGATCAATAAATAAACGTAATAACCTAAATAATGTAAACCTTTATTCATTGTGACAGTAGTATGGTTTCATTGTCTTACCTTTTCCTAGAATTTTGGAGGTTTCTCTTTCACAGTCGTAGAGGAATGAATCAAATTGAACTGTAAAATAATAATTGAAATATTTTATAACTCTAACGAATCCCCCCCAATTCTATCTATTAAATATATAATTAAAGTTGTATAGTATGTAATATAACAATAATGTACTATATTTGTTAACATTTAAACATCATAATAACATTGATATAAAAATAATACTGTCACTTGAGATGATATGATAGTTATGATAGTTATGACAAACATTTCAACTTGTTCTGGTCCATATTACTGGAACAGTAACCATGTAAAACTTAAGGAAACACAATTCAACCACGTATGCTATTCATACACTTAAATTGACATAATGCCAATTGTAATGTGAAGTATTGGTCTGTACAATTATTTACTGTACGAAGTCCGTCTTAAATTATTTTAATGGATAAAAAAAACGATCTTTAACCCCTGGCCACTTAAGTTCAAGTCAATATTAAGGGAAGTTATTCAGTGATCCCTGCGAAACGAATGTTTAGTTTTTAGCATATTTGAATAACTTGCTGGTTATATTTGACGTCAAGTTGCAAGGTGGATTGTAGAAGGCACGTAGAATTTATCTACAATATTTTCGTATAGTAAATCTATAATAATACGAAGCGATGCTGAAATTTAACAAAAATTCCATAACGGTGGTGTTATTGTCCTCGACAAGGTGCGGAGGGAATTCCAGGTCAATTGTAACGACTTCAGGTTTTATAGTAAATTAACTTTAAAACCCTAGAATGAAAGTCAGTTTTGAGTTAAAGTTGACGCAAAGTTGGTTGTAAAGTACGGGTATGTAGGAATTGACTACAGAATTTACGTTAGGTTCTTCGACTTTTCCATAAAATTCCAGTCAGTCGAAGTGCCCATTGAGCAGTTCGATGCAGTTTTTAATGTACGTGTGTTAAATTGGAAGAGAATTAGATAGGAAATCTGCTTACAAATTCATCGAAGTGCGATAGCAAAAGATTACACAGCTTTATGCAGAGAAGATGTAAAAGTTAACTGACTGATATGAAACTAAAGCGAATGACGGGTAACTTGTACCTTTAATAGTTTATTCATGACGAGTGGCATACTAAACAAGGGTAGAACTAAGTGTAAGGTTTTACCTTTTTTGGTCGTCAGTGTGGCTGTCCCGTACCTTGAACGTTTGAAAAATATCAAGTTGCATCAGCGCCACAAGTTCTATGTAAACATAAACATAAAACAAACCGGGTAAAGTGTTTCCACGATGACGAAAATCCACAACTTTAAATATGTGAATAGTTTAGTTTGATGTCATTTATGTTTTCCATACAGTTAAATGAACGAGAAAGTAACTTTTAAAATTATTATTTAGTTAAATTTAACAACGTGAATAATATTATCGTTGACAATCTTGTTGGCAATGGATTTGAAAGTGAGCGAGTGGAAACACTATGATGTGATGGTGTTTGGTAGGTCAGAGAGACGCGCAAAATCTTAGCGCGAATCTAAGAAACGACTTACAGATAGTAAACTAAAATAACCTCTGAATTCGAATTTTTCACTTTATTTATCGTCGTAATCGGCGTCTGTAGACAAGTTAAGATGAAGATCTGCCTGTCACTGCTCGTTATGGGCTTTGTGATCTGCTGTCAGTCTACGGAGCTCTCTAATGGGGAACAGACAACAAAAAGTGCGACATTCATCAAAACGTTAATTCAGATACACTTGTGTTAACCAGTTTGGTTTTAAATTTATGTTGTAGATGAATCTCTCCACGCCGACCTCAACAGTACGTCGAGCGGTATTACGGGCTACCAAACTCAGGATGTCGTGCCTGGTGTTGTCAGTGCCCTACACCAGATCGAACTGTTTCTCTGCTACCTCTACCGCAACCCGCTGGTGGTGACGCGGCCAGTATTATACGTCACGTGGCAGACACTGAAGATTTTTGGCTATCCTGCCGTCGTCGGTTTCTCCGTCCTCTTGTTTACGTGGAATTTGGTTTTCTACAATAGCCAGATGCCAGGAGTGAATCCACCGTCACCTCTGTCTCCTCAGAAATTCAGGTTTCGTAGGCGCTACCGCAAATCATTTCGCTTTTAAACTTCTTTTTTCCCTGTCGCAGGATTCGCTCGGGCCACTCGTTCCATCTCAAGTATGTGATAGCCGTCGTCTGCGGCCTCGTCTCTTTTGCAATAACTTTTTGGTCTCAAATTGCCAATTAACGGTTGGGAAATGTTTCGGGTTATCCTGATAATTATACCTCGGAATGGTCAGTTAATATTCACTTAATTATGCACTACATGAACGAAAACTTCAAATTGTATTTCTTGCTACTAGTCTGAACTAACGTGTTTAGCCAAAACTGTTTGCATTATCATGTCATACCTGCTGTTAAATCTTATACCCGTATTTCTCGATTACAAGTTAATAAAAGAACTTTGCGAAACTTAGTCGCGTTCAACTTTGTTCCGAGGGGGTGTTTTGCACGTGTCGAGTACAAGAATACGAGAGCGAACTAATACAATACATAATAACCATATATAATATAATAATATTAAATAATTAACAATAATTGTATAGCAAATTTCATTAAATGAATGTTTTCACTTTTAAGTTTGACAACGTCGCAAATTGTAAACAAACAGACGACATTAAGGTAGCCTCGTAGCAACGATACCGTAATTGGAACAAAAGTATTGTAGAAATATATTTTTTTTACAATATAATAATTGCACGTTATGGTGGATCGAGCTGTTTACACTTTGCGCGGCTGGCTGGCGTTTGTCGCCTTTATTGAGATCGCACAGGCGTTGCGTGCGTTCCGCGATAAAGACAGCTTTCTCGGGACCTTCTTCTACCCGGCTTCTTCGACAAACTTTACTGAAAACTTGAGGAGTATAGTAGAATAAAACTATCATGGCAATTAATGAAACGTATTTTTCATCCCTAGTTTCGGTACCAGAATCCACGTCGCACGTCCTCGTTTGTTACTCACTGCAAAACGCAGCCGTGTTACTCAACTGTGCTCTGTGCATTCACCAGTGGTCGTAAGTACTATATTCGTCATAAGTACAAGTGTAGTAAGTCTCTTCTTTCAAACATCACTAGGACGGTGACAATGGCTTTTGTCGTTTTGCTCATGAAAATAGCTTATCTTCTCTATGAATCCCTGTCTGCTCGAGTGGTTCCTCTCGACTTCCACATCGTCTTTCCAGTGGTTGTTTATGGCAAGTATTAAGCAACTCCCAAAATTAAGCTGGACTTAATGTTTGTTTATTTCTAGGGTTAACACTTTTGTTTCTCTGCTACACGCCGGTACTCCTTCTGCGAGAGCAGAGCGATGGGGAAGAAAACGAGGAGCTTGTGAAGAAATGCAGAGGAGTGCCCGTGGAACTGCCGTCAAAGAAACGGGGCGCGAGTACCAAAATGAAGACGCAGTAGACATCATCTCCCTCGTGACAATTTGTATTTGGAACAGCACAATTGCTTTTAAGTTGATAAATGGGGGAGAAAAATCTCTGGTTGAAACGCTAAGAAGCTTTTTTGGGGGAACAATAAAGCTGACTAGTGTCAGTACTACGGCAGAGCGCTCAGGCATAACGAGGGGTTTCTAAGTCAAAAATCCCGTCTGCAAGTGATGAGACCTCCGGACGTCTTGTTTAAAGAAATCAATTCCAGTGCTGAAAGGAAGGGCTGAAAAATCTCCAAATCGACACAGTGTGTGCAAATACATGGGACAAAACGATAGCGAGGCATACTAATAAACGATTCTCTGCTTTTTTTTAAACCACTCGTCGTAATTCACAATAGAAATAAGGTAAACAAACGAGGAAATAAACAAAAATTACGGCTATTATCACACAGTAAATAGCTTTAGCCGTGAACTTTTTTTTTGCTCTTTTTCGTGTAAGATGGGGGGGGGAATAAATAGACAGTGCACGACATTTAGATTCTGAAATGAGTCAACTAGAAACTGAGAGAAGACAAAATACCAAGTGAAGACTAGCGTGACTAGCACAAGGGGTTGTTAGCGTCAATAATCAAGTAGGTCAGCCGAAAGGGTTTGCTGTCAAAACTTGGGAGAACTAACGCCGGCTGTACGTACTTCCGTCGCGGAACGAAATGGGACGATAACGGCGAATCCTGTTCACAATCAAAAGTACAATTACTCAACACGAAATTGAACTGTCATCGATAGGGGTTACGTAGAACGGAGACATGTCAAACATATGATATTTAACGGGATGATTCAACGAATATAGTTGAACTGCATAACTAGTTGCAATCCATGCTGTACCCTTTTTCATATGGTAGACAGTACGCTAAAATTAGGCTAATTAGGGTAATGGTAAATTATGTGTATTTAATTACGTATTTACTTAAGTAAGTATTACGTAATTTTCAAGGGTTCTGTAACAGTTGCATAAAGTAAGATCGAGTACTTCAATATACCAATAGTTCATTCATTCAATACGATTCAGTTCAATCATTACCTGGCGTCTAATTCTCGAAGGTTAGGTGGGTTAGCACTGGGTGGCTGCGGATGATACTGGCCCGGGAAGCGACCACTTGTCGAGGCCAACGACGGGGAAGACCACACTCGGCCTATCTCAAAGCTACCCGACGGCTGCAGAGAGTGCCGCTGGTACGGAGAACTGCTGTACCCGTAACCTAAACATGCAAACAATTTTGAATTTATTACTTGAATTCAAGTGTAATGCAGGTATGAATAATCTTGATAACGTTATCGGTCTTCAATTAACACACATATGAGTTAAAACTTCTTAAAAATTTCTCATCAAGTCAAGTAAAAGTCAACACAGTCCTCATCGGTCTATAACTAGTATGTCGATGATTCACGTTGTGCTTCCAAACCACTGTTTTCACTGACGTTTCACGATGTTTTGGAACGAGTAACTGTATCATGATATCACAGTTATCACCGTTATCACAGTGAATTTACTGAAATGCAAAAGTTACCAGAGCTGCCCGAGTCGGGGATTGTAATGCTGCTCCTCTGGCGCGTCACGGGATAATTGAACGTCGGACTGGGCAATTCCACGGTGCTGAGGGGACGTACGCGCCGCCGTTCAAACTGGAAATTGAGTTCCGTTACGTCGGAGACGTACTTTTCAACTCCTTGCCTTCTCCGACGGCAGCCGGCTTCTTCCTCGTCCTCCTCCTTCTTGGTGAGATTCTGCTTCGAGTCGCTAGCTTCCTTCTTGTCGGCATCTTTCATCGAGGCGTTCTCTTCTTCCTCTGCCTCTTTTCCAGCTTTTTCTTCGTCCTCGTTGCAAACAGCGACCGCTTCTTCTGCTTCTTCTTCTTCTTCTTTATCTTCGTTTTCGGCCAATTGAGGTGCTGCCAAGTATGATAAATATCCTAGAAGAACAAAGATGCGTTAATTTTATCACAATTCACACTTTTGACAAACAAGCCTGACTATCTAGACACACAAAAAACCATAAAAATGATATCTATTAGATGAATTTGTTAACTTCATCCAAATAAAGCAACAGAAATGATATTATCTGAGTAAAAGGCAACTAACCCAATGTACCTGAAAGTAGTTTGGCAGCTTTCTGTCTTTCTTCTTGAGAGTAGCGCCGCTGAGGTAAAGCCGCGCCCGAATTCGGCGGTTCGGAATTGGCTACTGGAACTTCCGGCGGAGGTGGCGAGTGTCTCGGGGTGCGCAGACGGCTAGACGCCTGGAAAGCAGCGCTCAGATCATTCAAGCTAATGACGGATATCTTCCGTCGCTCCTCGTCTACACCTTGCGAAAGAACCTGATAGCCCTTGTCTTCTTCTGGATCCTGACCCTCGTTCCTATCAGCGCACTGCTCTTCAGCAGCTTCAGAAGACGAAGGGGTGATTTTATTCAAGACGGGGGCCTTGACGACGCCCTTTCTTCGTTGCGGTGACGTCTTCTGCAGCTCCTTGGGCGATTTCAGCGACTCGTCCTCTTCTTTACTTTCATCGTCGTCGGGGATAACCTCCAGGCGTTCGGTCTCCGGCTCGGTCTGGTGAGCTCTCAGGTTGTTGGGTCCTGCACTCTGCATGGCCGTCCGGAAGGTCTCGTCGTCAGCAGCAGCGTCGTAGAAGACTGTCGACTCTTCAGCAGCGGCCGTGTTCGATATCGAAACGAACTTGTCCACCGTTTGCGAGGCTTCTGGAAGAGCTGCAAAATACAGCCCCGAGACGCTCTTGTCCGGACGAGAAGCGTTCGCATCTAGCATTCGGATTTCCAGGCGGCCCGCGACGGGCTGTGCCATTGACGACGTCGTTGACGATTCCTAATCAATGCATCAAAAAAATATTATTAACATAACGGTAAATTATTAATCATTATGTTAATTTAAAATGATTACTTCAATGCAAATAACAGTTTAAGCGTCAATACATCCATTTTAGTATTGTAGCCAATGAATATGAGAACCAAAGTTAAAAGTTTAATGGTTTAAACTATAATAGCGATTACTCCAGACGACAATCAAAGGAAGTTTACAAAATATGAATAAGCACATTACCCAGCACTGCTGCTGGTGAGTTTCCACGCAGGATTTGGCCGCGCTATTCTGCAGCAAAACACGCGCTGGTAGACTAAACTTCCTCTCGGCTTCAGCGTCCGTTTCCGCAGGTTTCACCGGAGTCGTCGCGACAGAAGCCTGTTTGACGGCAACGTTCCGCATTACATCCACGGCGTAGATACAGTCATCGAAAGCGGCCTGCTGAAGACGCGGCGGCTCAAGACCCGGCCGAATATGCGGCGACAGCTGCGGATTACTCCACGTGCGGGGCAGTCCAACCCTTTCCAGAGAAGCTGTTCCTAACAAGAATGGAAGGTGAGTTTTGGAGACTAATACTTAAGAAAAACACATAACGGACAAAAATCCATGTCTTTAACGAGTCTAGATGATAACCTATGATAACTTCTGGGAAAAGGACAACAACCTTTTCTTTACATATTGTATTACATATTTATAATCATACATAACCTATGGGATCTACTTGTTACCTATGAGATTTTCAACTCCTTCAACGTCTAGACTTTCAAGCGCCGAGCTCTTGGCAACCAGTCCAGCGGTTGCAATTCCAACGCTCAGCGGTGAGGGCCGTCCGGCCCTGCGCGGGGAGAGCGGTATGCAAACCGCAGTTTGTCCAGGCATGTCCCCGTTGTGAATATTTGCCTTGGGCTCCTCGTTGGCCAAAATACCGCCGGCGGCGTGCACTGAAACGGGTGAAGGTGGAGACGAAGCGGAAAGCTGGTGCTGCAGTGTAGAGATTCCCAAACGTGCCATCGCCGGAATGTGTTCCGGACTCTGCAGGTGCTCCGCCTGTAACTCGTTGTCCGTCTCTTCCGAGTCGTCGAACTGAGATTTCCATTGGGATGCCATCGTCATTCCTATCGGGGCGAACAATTCTAAACAATGACAACTGCTCATCTCGATCCGTTCGTTCATTCATTTCTTGTCCGCTTTTTGTTGAAAATATATGCTTTTTTTTAAAATATCTTTAATAACTTAATATTACCCATTAAAGGTGATTTCTTTATCTTAAGATTTAAATTTATTTCAACGAGACACTTACGTAATTCCTATTCCATTATTTATTTACTATTACGTAATTTATGCATCTAGATTTTTAAGTTCTTAATTCCCTAGATGAGCAGCATTGCGTCCAACAGATAAATTAACTGCTATACCGGTTCCAGCCTTAGTCATCTGCTGCAACGCCGACAGGTTATCGTCGTCGGCCATGGCGCACTGAGTGTACGACGTGTCCCTGTCGCGGTACTCCTTTTCTCGGGCGGCGATGCGAACGGCGCGGCTGCTTCCGGGACTCTGGCTGTGGGCGTGCATGCTGTGAAATCGACGAAGATTGGTGCGTCCCCGTACTCCCTTTTCACCATTCAACTGGGCTCCTGTACAAAGATAATTAACTCCTTAATTATTTCACTTAACATGGGCTTTATCTCAATAACTACACTGTAAAGTTTGTACTTTATTCTCCTCATTTAAACACAAAGGAATTCTTTATAATTAGAGCCAAGCATCGATGCATTTTTTTTAAAGAGTTGAATACAACTCGAGAATGTCAAATTCCACATTAGGTTAATTGTCAGCAACAGGCGGTTCAGTGCTTTAGAACAGCTGTTTTCAGATAGAGTTTACAACTTGTATGTCGAATAATATCACGACTCAACTGTCAAACCTTCTCGTGTTTAAAAGAAAACTAACCAAATTTGTTTAATGTGAGGCAGTATTTACAAGCGCTTAGTATTTACGACATCTGAAATATAATAACACGGTTTCCAAATATTGCTTTTAATTGTTTTTTTTTTTAAATTAATGTAATTACCAGCATTGCTCAAGGTGTTGACAGTCGTCGGCGACTGCGGCGCACTTTGCGGGGGAACAAGGCCTCTGGCACTGCCCAGGAGGACCGCAGGCATCGACGATGAAACAGCCAGAGGAGCAAAGCCCGTTTTGGCGTCGGTATAACCCTCCGTGCCGGTGTCAGGAGCTGCTTCATCGGCGGCTTCTCCCGAAGCTGCTGCACAAGCAGCTTCACGACTTTGATCCAGAGAATCGGGAGTAGCAGCTTCCACTTTTCGGTTTGCTTTGTCCTGCGCTCCAGGCAAAGCTGTCGTGGCGGCGGCCCCAGCAGCAGCAGCGGCGGCAGCAGCTAAACCCGCTTCCAGTTTGCGCTTCTTCGGCGATTTGTCTTGAGCAGCAGCACCAGCTAAAGCTGTGGCGCCCACGACGTTCTTGTTAACTTCATCCTTCTGTAAAAAATAGAACAGAAATTATAACTATAATAATTAAAATATAACCATAAAAAACGATAGAAATTAAGTTGAATTGGTTTTTTATTGTTATAAGAAAATCCTTCTTTAAATTAATTCAAAGATCAATTCGGTCCAAGTTAATTTGTTTCATTTCCTGCGTTTTTGTAAACCAACCAATCCCTGAGTAGAACACTAGAAAGCGGATTCCATCAGTATCTTATTTTGATATATTTCTATTTCATTTAAATTTGAGTGGTAGTTTATCTTAACGGTTATGATTAACAGAATTAATTTTCTTATCGAGTATAACACAGAAACAGGACGGTGAATTATTAAAAAAAAGGTAAACCTCTTTATCTAATGCAACCTGGGCCGGCTGCAAAGGTACTCGTTTATCGACGTTTTGCTGCTGAACTGCTGCCGACGAGACGTTATCCCCAGGACGTAGATTCTCTTGATTATTCGACTCGAAACTGCCGGCAAGTTCATCGGCGACATTCTCTAGAGTGGGATTTGTCGTCGCGTTGACAATATGCGGTTTCGTCGGGATGGCTGTCGACGACGACGATGTTGTCACGGACTGAGGAGCTTCAGCTGCCTTCTCCCAGTCGTACGCATCGCTGTCCCGAATACCGCGGCGCTTCATGCACCGTTCCAGAACTCCAGCTAGCATCTTTAAATTTGAAATAACAATAATAATTAAATCATAAAATATCTGAAATACAACCCGTGGGAAACACTCAACAAACCAGTTTAAAAAATAAAACTGCAATGAACTCGATCCCAATCGAATAACTTTTCATATAATACGAGGACCATTTCCGTTCATTTTGACTGAACTGACTCGAAGATATCCGTGTGTCATAAATATCTGATTATACACTAATTAATTATGTATATATACATTAATTACACACTTGGATGTTATTACTATCTGTTATATTATCTATAATAACACAAATAATTATGATTTGATTTCCATATAAGGCAACGATAATGTACATCTTTCGTTCATTTCGACTGAACTGACTCGGAGATAACCGTGTACTCAAATTTACTACATCACGAATATTTTATTACATATCAATTATATTTATATAAAGAGTTTATATATTATTATTATGATAACATTATACACGTTGATCACACGTGGAACTTATTACTATCTATTAGTTAGTTATAATAACATTGACAATTATGTTTTAATGGCCATACAAAGGGAACGATAATGTACGCAGCGCATTGCTGTATTCATTACCGAGTAATCCGGTTTGTCGGCGTACTGTAACGTCTGTATATGCTCGAGGAATATGCGGAAATCGGAGGGTAAATGCTTCAGCAGGAGTCGGTGGTCGTAGCGCTCTTTCATTTGGCCCACCTAGACAATCACGTGCAAGAGTCATTTTCAACGTAAAAAAAAAAAACAATGTCGGCCGAGAGGGCGACTGCATCCGGCCGCAAATGTCAAGGGAATCCACGGCGGGATAATTAAAATCGATAGCGCACTTAACCTGCTCTTTGTCCTTAATTTTGCGCCACGGCAGCTGCCCGTTGACAAACTCCACCAGCATGTAGAAAAGCGACCAGAGATCATCGTGACGACCCATTTCCTACACAGCAACCGCAAAAAAAGATATCAGTAACGATTATCTAGATATTACAACATTCATCACAACAACAACAATGTGAAATGCAATACTGCATTGATTCACAAGGTGAATTCAAAACCTTAAAACATAACAATCACAGGTTCTATTTCGCAGTTTAGAAATGACTAGATTTGTACAGTAAATTAAACCGTAACTATACTGGGCATTCTTTATCCTCACCGAGTTGTATTAAGATTCAAATGGTTAATTATAAATAGTATGTAAAGCGCAACGTGAATTAAGATAATCCTCATAAAAGCACAGTCTTAAATTTAGCAGTTCGCAAAATACGAGCCGATTGTTTCAATTATAATTAACGGAATCTTTATCCTTACTGAGTTGTATCAAGATGTGCAAACTGTAATGATCGTTTTAAATGCTGTATCAAGTGCACAGCAAATCAAGAAGAACCTTTACGAAACAACAGTTAATTAAAAACGGTTTCAAAATGAACGACTTCATTCTTTTCCAGATCACAATTCGAATTATAGATCTTGGTTTCTTAATTGAGTTGTAATGCTTAACAATGGGAGACCTTGTTCTTGTGAGCATTGATTGAAGCATAGCGGACGGTTCCTCGGAAGCCGGCAGCCGACCGGGGTGGGCGTACATCTCCGGAAGCGGTCGTATATTGGCGAGCCAGTCCGAAATCCAACATGTAAACACGCCGACTGGTATGCGGCAATCTCCCCATGGCGAAGTTCGACTGCAACAACAAACAACACAGTCGTAACAATAACCGACCAATAAATGAAAACGCAACGGAAATATCGACATCGCATTTTTACAGAGACGACATATATTATTTTTTCAAAAATTGATAATTTATGTTGCGATGAAGGTTAACCAGCGAGTGCGAAAAAGCCTCAGTACCGGTTTAATATCTCGATGCAGGAAGCCCACTTCGTGAATACTCTCGATTCCACGTAGAATTTGAATGCCTAAACGTAGACTAGTGGATAGGGAGAAAGCGCCGCGCGGCTGGGCGCGCCTCAGCTCGGCCAAATTGCGTGCCTGCAGCTGCATCACCACGTAATTGAACCGATCGTTGCGGCCGCAACCGATAAAACGGCAAACATGCTCCTTTCCTACGAACAAAGTACAAAAGAAACCACACAGGATTAATTCTCATTAACATTAACTATTATATCACTATCACGCGTTATTATTACAATATATTTATTACGATGACTCATGTTCTTAATTATTTATTACTTTAATCAATATTTCTTATATAATTATTACTTGTACTGTTAATTGTTATTTGCTTCTATTAGATGATGATTTCTGTCTGAAAAACAATTTGCTACAGAAATGACAGATCAATACACAGACGACACTGACGCATTTGAAATGAAAACAAAATCGAAGGACGCGCACGGTGGGTGGGCACCGTTTACTAAACACCAAAACGCAACAGGCCTAGTTCTCTAGTAAACAAATAAAACGATTGAAACACCGCGCCCTGTCATTCTCCGCACCACTAACCCAGGAATAGAACTTGGGTTATATCGACACTGACGCCATTAGACCCCGTTAACATTTTAACCTCCCATCTTCGGTAACCGATTGAATGACATCTTTTTTAACAGTTAGCATTATAGGTCATTAACGCTAATGCATCATCTGCAGAATAGATTTACCTTGAAGCCTTTTCAAGACAGCTACTTCCATTTTGAGAACCTGCTTGGGCTGCTTGGCCGACTCCAGCTTGAGGGCGACCAATTCTCGCGTGATCAAGTCGACTCCCTCGTAAATCTCGCCAAAGCCTCCGCCTCCAATTTTGCGCACCTGGACACGAGCACAATAGAAACACCACACCAAAATACAACTAACCATCTTTAACTATTACACAATATTAGACCAAAATTACAGCCAGTAATTAAATTTAAATAAAACTTAATCAATAAAAAACCACTTTGTTATTCCAATGACTTCTGTCGAAATAACGGTAACGCCAAGATAACTTTCTTTGTAAACATAGCGTAAATACAATAACAATTATTCTGTAAATACAATAAAGACAAACAACAATATACAACGAATAATTAATCGCACAAATTACAACAACACGACAGCATTGCACAACAATATAACGAGTTATCAAGTTCCATTAAGACTTAACCAGTACAACAGGCCACTTCATTATTCACTTTCATTAAAATATTATAATTTGATTTATATTAGAATATTATAACTATACAAAATCAAGATTTACACATAACATGACAAGTAACGATTATTTCATAAATACAACATCACAACAACATACAACCATTTACAATATAAAATTATCCAACGAAAATTTAACCATATACCACAATGAGACAAACCAAGAATTTCAACTCAAATTAAAGAAAAATTAATAATAATAGATATAATATATTTCATGATATATTTTATACAAATTGATAATTGGATAAATTATTACCAACTCACATACTGGTCAAACATTATTCAGATATAAGGTTAACTACTGAAATATAATTTGACAAGGCTACATATTCGAGCGTCCAAAACGTTTATTTTTTAAATACTAAATCTAGCACGAAGCGGGGAGGAGACGGTGAGCCAATAGAAGGCGGCAGGAGAAAAATAAAAATTAAAAAATCAACAATAATAAAAAGAACCGCCGTCGGAGGCTTTTCTGGAACGGAACCCGCCCTTGTCATTAGAGTTAATGAGCGTCGTGTTGTCATAACCGACACATACGTCTACGTGGCACAGTTTCCAGCAGCCAACCACGGCCGCAATTGTAAACCAGGAACGTGGCCAACTTTCGTCGTCCACGAGTCGCTGCAGAGATCTCCTACTTCGCTGATCGTAATCATCAATCGCCTTCTCCAGTCTGACTTTAAATAACCAAATCCCCGTAAACTTAAACTACCCATTTCATTGTATATTCGATACAAATTTAGAATTCAAAACAGAGTATGATTTAATATGTATATGTATAACTTAACTTTGATTCAATAAAACATAATATGATAAATATGTAATGCAGCTTAAACTAAGACGGAATTTTAACACAATAAAATATAGTAACAGTTAAAAATCAAGTAGCTAAAAACCCTTACTAGATTTAATTTTAATTGTATACAAATTTAGTACGTCGTTCAAATACTTAATACGAAAAATTGGAGTTTCTTCCTTCCATACAATTACGAAATAATACTAGTTATTATAGTATTTTATAGTATTTTTAAGGTTAACATCTAGTTTCATCTTGTTAGCCATTACTCTTTAAAAAATAAGAAGTTAACATATAATAATAACCGATTTTCATGCGTCGAGTCAGTACCCTGACGAGTACAGTCTAGAACCAAAAAAAAGGTTCCGAATGGCGGAGAATCGCAGTGATTCGAAACATTTGGGATTTTATCTCGGCGAAACTAACGACCCGATTTTAACGAAACTTAACGAGTGCATTAAGTATGGCTAGGTCTACAAACATTATTTTTTGCGTCGCTACATCTTAGAAACTGTACAGTCTAGAGCCCCCCAAAAAGGGTCACGAATGGTGGGGAATTATAGTCATTTGCAAATTCTAGGATTTTATTTTGGCGAAACTTACAGCCTGATTTCCATGAAACTTTAACACTGTGTTAAGTGCTATTGGGTCTACCTGTGGTATTTTTTGGATTGTTATAACTTAATAACTGTGGGAGTTAAAAGCGATCAACTTTTCCCCACCATGAACCCTTTTTTATTACAATAGACTGTAACGATTCACCATTGAACTTGAGAATCCTTAAGATTCCGGGTCTCAAATACGTATCTAATCTAATCTAATCTAATCTTCCGAAAAAGCCAGTTAAAATTAATTAACCAATTCGCCAAGACACCCAAACTTCGCGTGCGAAAACAAATCTGCGCAGTGCTTTTTTCCCCCCGTCGCTGTTGCTGAATGTCTGAGCGTGGTGCAAGTACTTAAGTTACTGGGTCAAAACGTTTGTTGAATCAAGCGCGTGTACCAAAAAAAGCCAACCAGGTCTCATTAAGGCCATCGTGAAACAGTGTGACGTCATCGAGCACCCATCTTTTACGACGCCATCTGCACCTCTCGAAAGAAAAACGCGCCCTTTTCCTTCAAAAGGCAACTTGTTTGGCAACAACCACTGACTCCGACTGAAAATCGACTTTCCCCCAATCACGGCGATTCTTTTTTTTTCCTAACTATTCAACACTGGATATCGCACGAAAGAAAGTAATAAGACGAATTAACCAGTGGTTTTCCTCGTAGAAATTTATAAACAGAAGTGAAAATGTCACATAGAGCTATTGTTTCAGAAACTGCTTTATAGTATCTGGAAACACAGGGTTTTTAATTTACTGTATAAGGAATAAGTATATGGTAATACAAGGAGATATTAAGAGTAAATAAATATTAATAATAGTAGGTGATGTAGTACACTAAGTTAATAGTTGATAAATTGACATATAAACTGATGAATGCGCTGGGCTAGAAGGTAATCTACAACTTGAATGGAAAAGTTAAGTGGTTGAACGCGTTAGCCCGATACTCGAGTCGACTTACTGATGTCAACGACTCGACTCAACTTGGCCCCGAGTCGAGTCGAGTCAATGGTCTTGGTCTTGAAGTCGCGTCGAGTCAAAGTCGAGTCAAAGTCGAGTCAAAGTCGAGTCAAAGTCGAGTCGAGTCGGTCAAGTCGAGTCGAGTCGGTCAAGTCGACTCGAGTCGGCTATATATTCGACGTTAGACCCCAAGTCGATCGAGTCGACTTGCAAAATCCCTTAATCGATTCGAGTCGTTCACCGCGAACGTCCGAGTCGAGTCGATAAGTCGAATTCCAGATTTATTTTTACAGAAGGAAAACTAAGGAATTCTTGTCGTTACCGCATCCGTACTTTGTTTCTCGCAATTATATTCACGTTATCCTTAACGTGAAATACCGACTTAAAGTGATTTTATTTAATTCCTGCTAATATTCTAATATATAACAGAACAATTATTAATCAACCGTATACACAATTAGTTAATCCATACCCGATGAAATCAACAACAATAAAGTAGTAACCGGCAAACAAGGATGTGACATAACCTAATTGAAACCTTGATCCAAAAACTAGAAAGCTGCATATTTTTACTATTCAATTGCTTGATTAATTATTACCGTTATTACCTTTATTATTATGTTTATATTGTTACTATTTGGACCGTACCACTTTCCACCGTTCCTTGACCACGTGTCCCGGTTGGAGAAGGTCTTCGGTCGCCATGGTAATGTTTCCGTTCAGGGGTTTAGGAAGAGCAGCGCATGGGATTCGTAACTTGGGCCGCTGACGTCTCTTCAGCAAGCTGTTGCTACTGTTCCCCGAGTTCTTACTGTTGCCCTGACTACTGCTGCTGCTGCTAGTGCTGCTGCTGCTGCTGCTACTGGTGCTCAGACCACCCAGTCGATTGAGCACCGGTAGGTGAAACTCTTTCACTGCTGCTGTCCGCGCTCCCGTCGACCGCGATGTCAAATCGTCGGCTGCGAGTGCTGATTCCTCTAGAGAAGGTCCGGGCTCACCAGCACTGCAATTTAATTTTTTTAAAAATAATTAATAATAACGGTGATAATACTAATAATNAAGATAATAACTTTATCACCTTGGAAAATACACCCATGTATTTACCTATATTAACTGGATAAATCAGTTACTATATATCATAGTTAGCAGCCCTGAAAATTTTCTATTTACTAGATTTTTCAGACCTAAGAAAAGATAATAACTTCATCACATTGGAAAAAAATTATCTTTAATTATCTTAACTGGATAAACGGGTAAACTATAAAGCCATCAGTATAATAACCTTCACTATCTTAAATTAACTGAGTTTTTTCAGGCCTGAGGGAAAGGTATTACTCTATCAAGCATTGAAAAGAAACCCGAATTTAACAGGTAATCACATTACATCATTAATAACCTTAGTTATCTGTAATTTATTTACTGAAATTGTTTAAAACTGATTGAGGGACCCCTTTTCATGTAAACCTTTTTTCAAAAGAAAAAATCGCGTTTTGATCACTTTTGCACCGAGGGTTGATTGGATTGATGGAGGCTTGAAGTGTTGAAATAAAGTATGTTACGAAGCCGGCAATTCAGTTCCAAAGTGAAAAGTTAATTTTTAAAAAACGGTGCCAAAGTAAAGACCGAAATTGTCTCTTTTCGAGCGTGTCGCTTGGCGAGCAGCCCATAGTGTTTCTTTCGAAATTGCTTCAATCCCTTGCACAACATTGCGGTTTTATCTCCGACTCATCTTAGCCGTTCATTAGCATTAGACTCGACGCGTGTGTGTTTTATTTTCATTGGACAACGAACTGGGTCAAAACAATGCCTCGTCCCCCCAACACAAATGAGCTGACCCAACTCGTATCTCACCGGGCTCGAGTCTAAACATACAATTCCTCCTCCAGGCCAAAAACTACTCGATAATCAATTCTCCCTTCACAAGTCACCTGGCTGGTGAGGCGATTTTCTAGACTGATGGCCACATGAGACGTGTGTGTACGTGTAGATGTGCAAAGCAACACCGTTAGGCAAGAATATCTACCATGGCCCTATTTATAGTCACCTTGAGTCTCTCTTCCTTAACTGTCTCCAATCTGAAAAGTTTCTTTTCAAATCTGTTTCTCTCTTTCCTCTCTGGGTTGAATCGCTGGCGTTCATCACGGGAGAACCGTAAACAGCTAACGTTCTGTTTGTTTAACAGTACCGAGGGTACAGTTATTACGTGGCCCGCGGAAAGCGAGATCTCGACCGTTTCGCGTCGAAAGGCTCCTCAGACCTGCTTCACCCAATACCGGTTTATTACTTCAACTGCGAACACATACCCCTGACCAGGTGTCTCGTGCGGGCGAACCCTCGATCTCGAGCGTTTGGCCGTTCGGGACTCAAACAGCAAACCACAGCCCTTCTCCTCGTGTAGACGAGAAACGTAAGCTACTCACGACTAGTGAACACTACGTTCACGGGATAACTCAAACGCTGCTATGAAATTAGCTTACTTTTGTCCTTGGTTAAAGTAAATTACGTTTTCACGGTTTAACTTGTTACGAAAAGCCTCAGCCACCTCGGCCCGGCTGAGTCACCGAGGTTTCAGTCGTTCCAGCACACGGGAAAACCTTCGATGAATTAATGGTGACTTCCTTGTGCCTGATTTACACGGTCGCTCGAGTGCAACACGAACCAGAACCGAACCCGACAAAATAAGATGACTGAAAGAAAACAACAAACGAAGGCTTGTTCGGGTAGAATGGACCGCTTAATGGCGTTAGCACCATCAACTTTACAATGGCAAACTTTAGGTTAATACAAGAATGCTGTTCAGATCGATAGAATCAGAATTACGCTTACCGAAAATCTTTAACTAATCGACGTTACGAATCCTTCTTCGCCATGTTTGTAGCTTCTACCGCTCTACTGCGGCTGAGCAGACGACATGAGCGATAATCGATACTGTTCTAGAAATCGATTATTCATTCAACCCGATTTCTTGCCATTGGTTCTCTTCTACTTTAGTTTTTTTT
>JAIQCU010001411.1:0-20953 GCA_022114935.1 Leptestheria dahalacensis
TGCTGTTAAGCAATGGAGACAATAATATCTCAACCTGTCTTTAAATTCGATCGTTAATGTGAACCAATTTATGTTAAAAATTTATTTTATTTATTTATTATTTATTTATAATGATTGCAAAAATATTACCTAAATTCATTTCAACGTTAATCATTTACCTTACACTAAGTTAATAATGATACAAGATATAAGATTAATAACGTTATGTATACGGAATATCTCAAATAATGTTTCTACACAAACGCGTTATCCAAATGGCACGGAGCCCGGCAATATATATGCAAATAGGGAGCGATTAAAAAAAAAAAAAGGAAACTCACGATGAATATTAGCCATGCCATATGTCGGTAAATTAGGCGGAAGAGTCGTCGCCGCACCGGACAATGAGCTGCCGGAAACGGATACTGGGACGGGGGCCGACCCTCCAGACGACAGCGGATCCCCGGGTAGCGTCGCCGTTTCGGGGGTCGGCGGTCCCGCGGTGCTCGACTCGGGAATGGGGATGAAACCCGGCTGTGCAGCGACTGGAACTTCCTGGAACGTGCCGTTCTTCTGCAACCAGGGAGGCAGCGATTCTTCGTCGATGGAACCCCCGTCTTCCAGCGATTCCAGGTCCGTGGCGCTGCTGATTTTGCTCCAGGGAATGTAGGAGACTCCCTGTTCCAGTTCCCAGTAGTCTTTCCATTCTTTGGATTTAACTCCTTTGCCGGGTGCCCAAGCCAACTAAAAATTTAAAACAAAAACTTGAATTAAAAGACATTAACCGTATCTTCATTTCACTTCAATCAACTTTGATAACATTGAAAAGGACGTTAATTTTCACATTAGAAAATCTGTTTTTTAAAACAAGTTTTTACTTCTGACAAATCCACCAATATTAAATTTAAAGGCACTCAAGTATTAGGGCGGAAAAAAAACAGAAGCGGACAAGCAAGGATATGATGGGGTAATTTAAACCACCCTGACGAATGCAAACGGTATCCATCGTTGACGTAATTAATTTTATCCGTCTAACTGTTTAACTATAATTCGATATTAATCTACGTTAGCCCGAATGTCATCAAACTCTGACGAGCCTGAATATTTATATATAAAAATAACAAATTACTTTAATGTAAATTACTATTTTATCGTCTTATTCTTCTTGATTACTTTTATATAACTTTAAATTTTATATAGTTAACTGTTATGATTACTGTTTTTACTAAATAACGCAGTATGATTAACTTGTCGAATACGGTATTAGTAATAGTAGTTTATGATAGTATACTATAGTTTCTAAATTTAAAATTTGTATCTAATACTAAATACTCACGGTAATGGCTTTGCCCTGGAGTTTGTGTCCGGCCAGTTTGTTGAGAGCTCGGTAGGCATCTTGCCTACGGTGCATACAAACGAATGCACATCCGCGCGGCGGGATCAGGTCAATCGACACAATGTCGCCGTACTGACCGAACGTGTCCGACAATTCTTCCTGCTGCACCAGTTTTGACAAGTGACCGACCCATAACGTTGTGCTGCACACTGTTATTTAAAACGAAATTTCACTTACAACTTTATACATAACTTCTTACATAATTTCAATTTTAAAGTTAATTATATTATTTCCTACTAGCCGATGGATACCGTTTTTCTCCTTTTTTTTATATCTGTGGTTTTACCAAAAAAAAAGGAATACCCTCTTCATGGGATAGTTTTTACGGGGGAAAAGGAGGAGGAGGAGGAGGGATCGCAGGATCGAGTAAACTGTACACAAACTTACCACTGAGGTGATCCTTCTTCAGGGTGGGCAGGCCCTTGCGTTTGCGTTCCCGCTCTCTCTCCCGTTCCAGACGCTCCCTCTCGCGAACTTCGCGCTCCCGGGACCGGGATCTCCGGCGCCGGTTGTGCGGAGAGCGGGATCGACTCCTCGAGGATCGCCTTCCGGATCGACGTTCGCGTTCCCGCGAACGGGATTTCGACCGACTGGCCTTGCGGTGACGGTTCCGTTGAGACCTACCTCGAGATGCGGAGCGTGAGCGGGAGCGGCTACCTCTTCGGCGGTCCTTGTCTCTGTTGATTTTGTCGCAAGATTTAATAAATTACATGAAATCCAAACCTCAATATAACAATTCATCGATTAAATTTATTATCAGGTCAGTATCATTATTACACTAACAGCCTTTCGAATAAAAATCGTATCTTTAATATTACGATGGAAATATTCTAATTTCCTAGTGAAGGATATTGAAGTAAATTTAATTGTCCTTTAAAAATTTAAGTTTACATTTCAACAAGAATATAAATAGCGTACGAGAATTAAATAGATTTCAATTGAATCCGGGCTTCAATATACTAGTATAATTCATAACTACGTTAATATCGTTAATACAGTGACAGATTTGTTAACGTAACAATTAAGGATATTTTCATCATATCCATTTTGATTTTCAATTTCCCTAAGTATAACTTTACGTGATTTCATTCTTAAATAGTTAAGTACGATTAAAATAAATTAAGCTCCAAAGTTAATTTTTCAGTACGAGTTATATATAACAATTTTACAATATTAATTTAATTTAAATTCCCATAAAAATTAACCTGATATCGATTAGAATCCTGGTTATTTTTTCAGCTTGCCAACCAACGCGCTACTGCCCGTCAATTAAGTTCATATTTCAAGACAATTAATAAATATTAAGAGTTTTATGTTTACTCAACTTGAGTAAAAGAATTTTCTTGAAAATTGATTTATATCATTATACAATTTATATTATAATTATCATTAATATTTAAACAACAGATATAATCTTTCCTTTACGAATTCAACATTTCATAATGCAATTTATACTCGATCAAAAACTACAATTATCCCCCAATGTTTTTTTCTATAATATATTTACATAATACTATCAACCTATAATATTGGTTCTATCAAGCGTCTATGATTAAAATAATGTAAATGTAGTTAACTGTAACAACAGCGTAAATTACCTGGATCGGAAATTATCTTCATCGACCATAATTCCGCCATCAGCGTTAATGTTATTATTCTGCAGAACACCAAAGTCATCCTCTCGACGATCAGCCTGCTGGAAGGGAAGCTGCTGCTGCTGCTGCGATCCCGGCGGAGGGAACATCTGAGCTCCCCCCACGGCTACAGGCGGGAGTCCCATAGCCATGGGGAACATAGGGAACCCTGGCGGTGGTTGGGAGAGATCCACCGACGGAAATCCCTGCTGCTGCATTTTATCGCTGGCCGAAAGAACGCCCATGGCTGCTGCCGCTGCAGCTGCTGGCCCAAAGAGGCCCATGTTCAAACCCGGCTGGGTTATCTGCTGCTGAAGGCTTTGCAGGTGGCGCAGGATCTCGGGATTGGTCAGTAGACTAAAGCGCAACACATTTCTCATAAAAGCTGATGGGTAATTGTATTAGCAAATTTAAACAAATAAGTGAAAACTAGATGAAATGATTAAAGACATTCAGCTTAAATGAGTAGATGATTTTTAATAACGTTAAACAAACTGAAAATGATAACTGTCTTACTTTCCAAGAGATTCGGCCGGTTTGCTTTGCTGCTGCTGTTGCTGCTGCAGCTGGAATTCCCTCGAGCGATCCCCCTGGTTGGCGGGTTCTTCGTCTTCCTCGCCGTAGTCGAAATCCAGGAGGTTTTTGTTGAAGCGAATCTGTCGGTTTTACGCGAAATTTTTTTTCTCAATTACAAATTACGTTCTAGCCGTTCCTTTCGCTTTTTGTGATTAAAAAATAAATATCCAATAATTAGTATTAATAATAGAGTAGAGGAATCCAGCAAAAGATGGAAGACAGGAATAGGAATCTAATAGCCTGATTAAAGCTTAACTTTATTTTAAAAAATTACTGAGTTATTAATCAGAAATTAAGGTTTTCTTCTAATAAAGGTCGATAAGACACCAGTTATTGTTAAGCATTACTTTCCAATACAACAGGAAATTTCGAATCAGTACATACTAGTTTAATTCTACTAAATACTGCGAACTTCAGTGTTTTACAAATTCAGTATGTTGTTAACGGCACTACACATACTTAGCTGGGTAATTCAGCACCTGTAACTACAATATATTTACCAAAAGACTGTGCAACACACTGAGTTTACTTATTCGTCTTACAGTGTTCATCACGTCTACTCTCAGTCAACACGTTCGTCCATAATACTGAACACAGTATTGTTGAATGAGAGGGTCATTACCTGTCCCGTATCCGAGGCATTGGCAGGTTTGGGCGGTGCTGCGGCTGCTGGAGGCGGCGGAGCAGCCTGCGGACCAGCTTCTGGGTTGAAGAGATGCTGCAGGTGCTGCAGACGCGTGGCTAGGCTCATTTCGCTGCTGTTGACCGGCGGGAGATTGCCCATGAGTATCTGACCCTAATCAACAAAGCTTTTTTCAGTGAATTAACCGACAAATAGACTGAATTGCTATCTTACACATACTGGCTCCTAACCAAATCCGCTCTTTCGCTTATGTTTGACTGGGTTAACGAGTTTCTCCCACCATAAAATTACACGAAACCGAGTGGAAGTTAGAAGTTAACATCCCACAAGTTAAGACTAGGTTTTTAATTAACTGAACGATGTTAATGTGCATTAACTTAACAAATTAATGTCTAATAAGCGAGGATGCGCATGTCTCAAAAAGTAGTGTTTCTCAATGTCCCAGTGTAATTTCAGGTATTTAAACATTTAAACCATTTCAGTCTAACGATTCTTTGATTGAATTCAATTAACTGCTGGTTTATAGATTTAGTCATCGATCCATCGTTTCATATCGAGGATAGACCGAAAAATACATATCGATATACAGGTCTTTCTGATTGATATTTGACGCAACCTGCGAAGTGCTGAACAACTAGTAAAAATTGCCTGTCTGACTTAATTCCGTACTGAACAGATCGACACCAATTAAACGACTCGTACAACAATCAGTACATGATTATCCATAATTTGACTCGGTGTTATTGAAGATCTAAAAATACTTTTCACCATTTTCTTGGGGTTCATTCGTACCATAATCATATCATATCCATTCATAGGCTACCCAATTACTATCATCATGTGATGACCATCTTTTACATTCTTCAACAAATTCAGCGATTCTATCGTATTATATCTAAAAGTAATCGACTTAAGCTATGCTTGATATAGTATACCAGAGATATTATTAGACTATTATAGACATAGATATTATAATGGCAACATGTGCTACCTTGCTGTTATCATTTGAACTGTCGTCAAAACCCGCGTACAGGACATCCCGCGACGCTCCCTGGTTCGACGAACTCGACTCCTTTTCCAGGTTGATGACGCCCAAGGACTTGGATCCTCCCGCAGAACCCTGGCCGCCTTTTGAAGCTATGAACTGCGAGACTTCTTTGTACTTCGGGTGACTCGAGTCGGCCATGTCAAAGAGCGGCTGAATGACTTCTGGCGGGAAGATCGAGTTCTTCTGCCACAAGTTCAGTACTCGAATAACTTTGCTCTGAAACAACAACAAAAAAGTGAGAATCTCTGCACAACTAATGAAACGTGAAATTCTACTACCTTTTCTTCATTTGTGCACTGGTAGATAAAGTAGAACGTGATATTAATGTTCTTCGAGAACCTTCCCGCAAACACGTCTTTGTCAGCTCCGAACTGGTGTCTCGACTGCCGGACAATCGAATCGATGACGTACAGACCGGGAATCTTGTACTCCACGCGACACTACGACACGAGAACCAGAATAACTGTTTGTCCTTTTTCAATTACTAAAATTAATTTAAATATGGTGATACCTTCTGTAAGAACTTTTCCACCGACTGAACCACGTGCTTATAAAATTTGACAGCTTTAATGGCACCCTTGGTTATAGCTGTCATCTTGGCCTTCGAGATGGGCGGTTTCGCCTCGTACAGCGCGTACAGCTAAATTTACCAGATTTATTAGTCAACTATCAACACACATCTTAATCTATAAGAGAGTCATCATTTTCCTACAGATTTTGCTGCAATTTAATATATTTTTTTTTCAAATTACCTCGGCATTGAACGCTTTAACCGTGTCCATGTTGCTTTATATTTTACAAATTCAACCAAGTTGACGTTCCTCAATCAAGATTGTCCCATAGATTTACTTTAGTTTTCTAAGTTTACTTTCCGTTATCAAGGGTTTTAAAGCAATACAGCTTAAATACGACGATTTGGCGCCGATGAAGAGACAGTATACAAGTTTTTTGGTTACAGGCTTGAACTGCGCTAAAAGACGCCGTATGCGGCAAACTCAAATCCAAGATGGCGGATTCAACGGAAGTTTTAGTCTCCAGGGTTGCCAACTATTTTTCAATTACCACTAATTTAATTAATTAACTGGTTTTGTACAATTTCGATTCATATTCATGAGGCATTAATAATTTTACACCGTTTAATATTTTTCATTTTATAATTTGTATTTATTTTGTCTAAATCGAATGGGTGGAGAAGAATTCGAAATTTCCCCGCCAGAATTCAAATCCCGCCTCTTCAAAATAACTGTCATGGAGTGTAAAGAGTTAAAATCTTGTATTAAAATGCTGTAACTTTTTGTGTGTTTCTTTTTTCCAATAAATGCGAATGTTAAATGTTCTCTGTCAATGATCTGTCTTTATAAAATATTCATCGAAAAATGCCATTTCTTTATTTCCGTGCAATAAACAGACCCCAGGCTTGGTCTCCGGCCGAGCAACGCTTCACCTTGTCCTGCCAACCTTGAAGAATGTAGTCGTAATCTTCTTGTGTGAATTCCTACATTGGTCAGTTAGAAAAAAAAACATGCATATAAGCAAAACGCTTAAAAAGATTGATCAAAGTAAAGAGCTAACCTTAACAAAGTCTTCCTCCTGAACTGCGAAACTCTTCATCTCCTTATGAAGGATATCGATAAAGTACTGAGTCTTGTCCAACGCTTCGACCTGCGGGAAACCGGCTTTGGTCAGGGTCTCTCCGTACTGGGCTACCGACAGAAGATGGTACCCACGCTGCGATACGTAGCGTAGGAAGTCTTCGGAATGTTCCTGGTCCCCGCGGCAGTAGTCGGAAATCAAGACGCGACCACCGGGTTTCAACCATTTCTGCAACATTGCCAAAGCATTACTACACATCTTACAAATAAAAGTTGAAGTTTAAATGAGAATTACGTAAAAGTTGCTAAAGAGGGTTTCTTTGTCTCCAATATGAAGAATAGTGTCTCTGCTGTAGATGACGTCAAACGATTCGTCGGGGTAACTCTGCTTCGTGATGTCGGTGATCTCGAAGCAGACTCTCTTCTTGATGTCCTGGGCGAGTTTGCCTTGGTTCTCCAGGGCCAGGGAAATCATGTTGGACGAAAGATCCACCCCGCGGACATCGACTCCGTACGTCTCGGCCATGTGGAACGCAGAGCCTCCGATCCCGCAGCCAACATCCAACACTTTCTGTCCGGGTTTCAGATCCAGCAGTTTGCAGAATTCCTTTTGCGTTAAAATTTAAAACCATTTTATCAAACTTTTCGAAGCAAACAGTGCAAGTCGAAAACGAGATCGAGCAGCAACTTTTGCCAACTCGGGCCAAAAAACGACCGCCATCTTGTTCCTACGAAAACGTATTTATAAACCACGTTACTGTACGGCGTCTACTCGTTAACAGAAAGCTGCTAAAATTCAAAAGGATATGTATTGAACATTAAGATGTAATGCCAATGTGATAGCTGTTGATATATACGTAGTGGACGCCATCTAGCGGCCATTTTAGGAACTAAGGTTAGTATTGGTACCTTCCTCAATTTCTGAGTTCCAGTTTATTGATATACTTGTAATTATTTCAGTTTGGTTCATTTCCTTGCATGTTATATTACCTGAGTAGTTTCGGGTCCTCCAGTGCTGACATAGGTAGGTCCAAAGATGCGTTCATAGCGCAAGATTCCAGTGCGCGTGTACTGATTCTCGTCCAAGAAGGCCTGGAAGCTGTCGTATTCCTGATCAGAGTGCGCCATTTTGCGTAAGAGGAAGCACAATTGATTCGGGTTGGCTTTAGCCTGTACATGAAAATTACATCAAATTAAATATAAGAAAATTCAATGCCAATTAGAGAAAATGTGTCATCCTCTTCTTCTTTTTTAGAGAGACGGAAAGTAGGAAGTACGAATGGGGAAAATCAAAGAAATCTGCCTTGGCAACAAGGTCAGTCAAGGCTACGAGGAGCCCCACGGCCTAAAAACATATTTAAAATTCAAACAAGAAACCTGGAGATCTTGACTGATAACACACGACAAGGACATGCTGCTGGGCCAACTTCACAGGGGGGTGCGAAACTCCATTAAAAAGCTGCATCAAGTTAACATTACCGAAATTGGCTATTCACTTATTACTTCAGTTCAAGAGAACAGCTTTACAGTATTGAAGTAAAGAGAAATTAAGATTAGAAATAAAGAGGCGAATCAAACTCTAAAATGAAAAGATCAACAAATAAACAATACCTGTACGTAAGTGTAGACCGAGTTGGCTCTCTGCAGGACGAACTTGCTCTTGCCTCTGCTGTCCACCTCTTGAATCTCTCCCTGCAGAAGATTAAAGTACTCGGTCGGTGTCCGGTAGAAGGTCGGGTTGTCGCCGATCTTGATATTGCCTACCCCAGAAACAAGACAAGACCAAGAGAGTTTCAGTCAACAAATCTTGACTCCCGTCAATAGGAAAGCTCCAACACACGACGACAGCGGATAGCCCCACAGTCAGCCAGCCAATAGGCAAACTCGGTGGACCATCGTCCCACTTGGTCTAGACCGCGATGCGATAAACATGCGCGCTGTATCCAAGGCCAAAACTTCCCCGCGTCACCCCGCACTTTGCCCCGGTAAACTCCCTACACCCAGCGCTGTCTTGCTTTCCAGTTTTCAGTTAGCGCCGACTATACATTGTCTGCCGGTGAGCACGTGATCAGTGCGCAAAACCAAGCTCTTTAAACATTTTAAAAGTTATTCCTTTACTTAACTATTCGTTAACATATATGACATTATTATTTTCATGTAATATTCAGCCGTTTAAAGTCGTCGAGAATTCGCCCTCTAATGTTACGTTCTGTAATTAACTTTTATAGTTTAATTGGCGTTAGACGTAGTATTTGAAGTTATTTGAAGTAAGGTACTGATCATGAGAGATGGTTTAAAATGCCATGTGAATACTGCCCGAAATTTAGGGCGGATTCTTGTCCGATCTGCATTGTTTCCTTGCAATCCTGACCCTACATCCAGAATCTTCTTTTACTGCCCGAAACCTGGGTGGATACGTAAATAATGCAAGTGCTTGCACCTACTACGTGTAGTGTTTTCAAGTTCTGGATATTCTAACATATTTACTGCCCGAAAAGTTGGGCGGCTAAACAGTGACATACCGAGCACACGGTTAGAGCACCTGCCCAAAATCTGGGCGGTTTCCCTAAAAGCGTACTATTGCAAGAGCAAAGTAATTCTTTCAGACTATACTATTTTAGATCGAACGTTTAACGTCACTCAGTTGTGTTGGTCAAGAGACAGCTGCGCACTTTACACACTGCCCGAAATCGCGGGCGGGAGTTTAACAGTTTATCCCGGTTCGCGTTTCCAAAGTCACAATAACATTCAAAGAACGTCTAAAGTGACGGTAAAACGACCTTTCACGGGTTTCTTAAACGACAGAAAGGCGAAATTATGAGATTTTGGCAGCCATTATGCCTGACGCAAAGTTGCAAGCCCGTATCAAACCGTGACGCATTACGCAAGGTTCAGATTCCCTACGATAAAAGGCCGTTTAATATCAACCAGCACAGCTTCTTCCAAGTCTCAAATAAAATAAACTTTGTACCAATATTATAAAAGCATAGTAAAATTAAATTTAACTTCATATAGGTCAAATTACATTAGGTTATACTTGAATTGGTCTTTCATTACTTTCTAATAACCGCGTGCTTTTGTAACAACGGCTTTGGAAGCGACCTATCACGTGATTCACTTACACATTATTATAGCGTTAAATTAACTTGATCATTTACAATAGTATTGTAATTAACTCAAATTAAGGTCATATAAGTTAGAAATTAACTCAAATTACTTAGATTCGCCTGAACAGAAGAACTATTAGAAAGATCTGCCAAGCACGTGGTTATTGAAACGATAACCGCGCAGATCCATCATTTTTGCACATTAGTATATTATTATCATTAAGTACACATTAATATGATGACAAATAACATTAAAGTAAAAAGCCTATTTTTGTAACATCTTTGCCTTTTCATTCTAATATAAAATTTAACTCTTCATACATACGTGATCAAATACTACGACCCTATTGGACAAGACCAAACATGTCCTTATCCAGAGTTACGTAAGTTGAGAGCCTGCGGGTCTGCAATCCCCACGACTGGTGCCACGTGATCAATATGATTCCTGATCAATACACTGGCTTAGCGTACACCTTTTACATCTTTAATTAGGCGCATGTTTACGTGAGCCGTTGTACAGTCAGTAGCAGTAAGACGTCTTACCCCAGGGATGGTAGATGTTGCGGGTGATATCAATACATTCCCTTAACACATAGCTTTTACATCTTCAGTAAGGCGCACGTTTACGTGAACCGCTTTAGGGTCAGTAGCAGTAAGACGTCTTACCCGAGGGATGGTAGCTTTAAGCCAACTCATCATGTTGCGGGTGATCGGTACATTCCCTTCACTCGTAACTTTTACATTTTCAGTTACGCGCACGTTTACTTGAACCGCTCGACAGTCAGTAGCAGTAAGACGTCTTAGCCGAGGGATGGTAGCTTTGAGCCAATTCAGTATGTTGCGGGTAATATCAATACATTCCCTTAACACATAGCTTCAACATCGTCAATTAGGCGCACGCTTACTTAAGCCGCTCTACAGTCAGTAGTAATAAGATGTCTTACCCGAGGGATGGTAGCACGACTCCCTGATAAACAGGTAGCCTCCATCTTTGAGCCATTTCAGCATGTTGCGGGTGAGTTTCTTCACTTCGGTTTCCTCGAGGTACATGAGGAGCCAGTTGGAGAAGATGACGTCATACTTGGCCGGGGTCAACTCCAGCTCGGTGACATCAGCCTGCAGGAACTGGACGTGTTGATGATGACCGTTCTTGGCCTTGTTCTGCTCTACATAAGACTCCATGAAGTCGACGGTCGTCACGTGGCTGGCCGCCTTGGCAATGTGCTCCGTGAATCGCCTATTTATTAATTTAATTCGAAGTTAAAGTTTATCCTGGATAGCTGTAAATAGCTTCAGGCACAAAGCCTAATGGTTTTGTAGGAAGCATTCGTAAAGATAAGTGAAAACCTTGGGGAATAAATTAGCAAGTCGTCGAGCAGGAAGAAGATAGAAGTACACCAGGGATGTCTCAAGGACTCACAGATTCAAGAAGAAAAGGTCGCTGGAGAATATCAAGGTCATTTCTTCCAGCAGGCTTAAGATGTTCTACCTCAACTGCACATTCTATACGTACAAATAAATAGAAACAACCGCTGCGTATGACACGGCGCAATGTCAGTCGCAGACAGTGTTCATCGAGACTCGCTCGACTGATGCGTAGTCGTTTACTAGACCCTTTATAAGAGAAATCATGACTCGAAAACCGGGTTCGCACACAAGTAACAACTCTCCCATTATTTGATAAACCGCATAATGACGACACAGGACTTGTTGCGTCTTAGTCTACAACGCAGTCCGATAAGTTCGCCGAGACTACCAAACGAATGCTCGTCAGCCGTTAACTAGACTTTCGTCACAACACCTGAGACTCAAACGTAAGGCTCAAACACGGGTTACAAGATGATCTGCTGAAAACTCATCTCGAGGACCTGATTTCTACGGCTCGGGTACTTCTAGCTTCACGTTTTACACGTTTCAGGTTGGACTAGAGGTCGTTAAACTTACCCGATTCCAGATCCAAGTTCCAGGACGCTTTTGCCCTCAATAGGTGGTACGTAAGACAGAATTTCCCATTTCTCAGCTTCGTCCAAGCTTTTAGCATCCTCGCTGAGCATCATCGATTCGAGGGTGGGTTCGTACCTTTCCCAGTACTTTTTCATGGCATCTCGGACGTTATCTACAGTCCGAATTTAGATGATAACCATAAAATTAAACGATTCATCATAACATATAATCTAATTGGATGAAGCGTATTACGGGAATCCATGGTTGTTTAAAACGGAGCACGACTGCCTTGTTGACGACCAACTCAGAAACTGACAAGGCGCACGTGGCCAAGTTGGGCTTTTATATTAGTACCGGCTGTAAACAAAGTAGATATACTTCGCGTCAAGCGAACATAAAAGCGGCTACTATCTCCGCGATAAATTTTTAATTTAAGCGAAAAACTTTTCCAGGCTAGGATATCTCGACTTGGGGCTTTTTGGACCGGGTTCAAAAAGCGCGTAGCAACACGGCGATCACGCCACTCTCGCACCATTTTTGAACTTTCGTCCTTGGGACTACTGAATAAACAAAATTCAGAATGTAACCGAGAATAACATTAAAACCGTACGCGTCTTCGACCTGGCTATTCCTCAAGTCCGTTTAACTTTTACTTCAAATGATCAACGTCAAAATAAAATAAAATTAACAGTCATTTTAATTCAAAATTCAAGCAGTGTTCGATTAACAATGATTAAAACATTTCCCTCAAAGAATTAATACAAATCAATGATAATCACCAAACCGACGGCCGGGGGAGAGGGGGATGTCACATTAAAACCAACAGTCTGTACAACAATATTTAAAAGATACAACAAGGGGCACTGGTTAATTGTCATCAACGATTAATATTTCCGCACTCTCTGTATAATTTTATTTATAGCGTTGTCTATATCATAAATGCAAAACCAATTAATCACTTGAATTATATTATTTATAACGCGATGGGTAAATTATTAATTTATATCAATTTGCCACTTTTGAACGATCAGCCTAAATGATTAATCGAAGCGAAAAAAAGTCTTGTTCAAGACACTTGAATCACGGAAAATCCACTGCTACCAAAGACCCCCGAGGCGTGATTCAGACTCGGATTGCTACTATGTCTCGATCCGAAGGGCGACCTGCTGGAACTAGCCACATCTCCGACCTTCTGATCCAGGGATCCGCACGAATAGCGCTGCTGCGTCTGATTGGGCTGCTGACTGCGCACGCGCAGTCGCACTCTCGTCTCCTGCTGATTCTCGCTCAGCTGCAGTTCCAGGTGAATCTGCGGCATCTTCTCCAGACCTTCCTGATCCTTGGCAGCGATTCCTGGACAACTCCTGACTCGGTATAAGAGTCCGTCTTTGCTTTCTACACAGTCGGCTGTCTTCGCTGGCTCTTTGACGATATCGTCTGTTGACAATTCAATTGGAAAGTTAGATCTGTGCAAATATCTATCGATATTTACGATAGATTATATCGATATCGATACTTAAGGAAACAACTAGTCGGAAAAGAAGTGAAACAATACCTATACGGTGACAAAAGCGCCCAGCTTTTCAACTTCCCCCAGTAAGAAGCATGAGATTTGCAAATGGTTAGGACAAAAAAGCAGCCAGATTGGTTAGATTTGTCCACGTTTTGTTGTATAACGATCACACCCAACAATTACACACTGGTAGGGGGGGGGAGGGAGGAAAGGAGCAAGTTGCCTTTTTCCCAACTTCAAAACAAACAAAACACAACAACTATAACAAGGACACATCCTGAGGAGACAGAAGGGGGATATTACACAACTCTTGTATCGTCCACGGGGTGAGAGGAAGAGACGAGGGAACGAATATCATTGAAATAATGTTAATTCCATTAAACTTAAAGATATGTATACGACTCGGTGCGTTATTCTTCCCCCGGATCTAAACAAAAGAATCTACTTGCTTTTCATTGGTTCACAACCCGAAATGTTGAAATTGTGTTTTTCCTGTCTTAAAAATTACCGACTTGTACTGTGAAGAAGATGGCAGTTTTGAATTTACATTGACTTTTCATTTCTGGGCAATTTTGTTAATTGTTAATTTTGTTAATTGTCTATTATTTCCTATGGTGATTTAGGGATCGTTTGCGAACACACGGACCTCTTCCACGCTGGCGGGAAGCTGCTGCTACTGCTGCTGCTGGGGGTGCTGCTGCTGCTGCTGGTGACTGCTGCTTTTGCTCAGAATCCGCCTCTTCCGGAATCTCAGAACTCTTCCGCTTTTCAGAGTAGCGCGCGATGAACTCTTTACTTCGCCGGCGTGTGTACACAGCTTCCGAGGGCTGCCTACAAAAACACGCGTCAAGTTTCTGTATTTTTTAACATATAATTTAATTCATTATGAATTAAGTCTTAATCTCTGTTAATTCACCCGCTAAATGTTGGATAACATTAAATTGTGGAGTCAAATTGTTTGGGTTAGTCGGATTCTATATGTTAATTTCAAATTAACTCTAAATGACAATATCAAGTCACTAATCGCAAGCAACTCGAGCTACATTTTCAATTAGGTTAAATTTCCAATCAAACTTGTTGGGTTAGTCGCATTTCGATGGACGACACGACAAATTCGCATGCTTTCCAACCAATCCAATTCTTTTTCAGACAAAAAAATCGACAATATTTACTTGAGAACTCCCCCCGATTTCTCTTGTCTGTCTGGTTCATGGTTGCAGTGTATCACAGTTTTTTCCTAATTTTCTTTTTATGAATCTCGTTTAGTCTCGCGTGAAGCAAGTATAGAAGAGGAGAAATTAAAAATGAATGAAAGCGCGAATTTTGCACAGAGATTGAGAATTTCCTCCTCGTCAACTTAAAGGGGAACGCGGGGGACTTCCTTTTTTCACTGAGCACCTAGATCCAGAGAATTACATCGCGTAAACTGATACTAAATTTCAATCTAACCTTACTTTCTATTCATCTGATAACTCAAATTTGTAACAGTTTAATGGATATGTGTTACGGACGTGGATTGGAAATTACCTCTCGATATCGAGAGCAGCCTCTCTTTGACGCCACAGTCGGAAAACGGAGGCGCTGTCCGGATGCTCCACACCTAGACCCAAACCAATGAATTTGTAAAACAAATTACGTCACTGATCGCTATTACGTTGATAAAACCATTATATTTCGAGGCGGAATTGGATATCTATAGTTAATTACGATCAGATATTTTCATATTCAGTTCAATTAGTAATTAGTTAAATTGTTGGTTTAATGGTGAATTAGGTGAAGAAAGAGTAAATTACTGGGTGATTCGGCGCAGTCCATTTTGACGGCCGTCGCCGCAGATTCATTCTCCTCCAGTCGCCCGGCGTTTCTTAGCGGCGAGGCTAGGGACGTCGGGCGCGGTCTCCGCAGCTCTTCCGGCAGGTGGAGACTGAAACGAGCAGCGCTCGGACTCTATATATTCATTGACAATACAAATTTAACTTAACCGCGACTAGTTTAATTCAATAAGAATAAAATTAAGTTTAAAAAACGGAATAAATCGTACCTCGGTAGGAGGCATCCACTCGATATCCTTCGCTGGTACGATACCTGCAATATTATATAATTCATTAGATTATATGATGATATAATGTGTATATAATTATTATAATCCGCAGGTTAACTGGATATAACCGGATAGTGACTTTACCCAGCAAGGAGGAGGGACGGGGCCTGGACCGAATCTGCGGCGGAGGTGAGCTGATCCTCATGCTTCCAGCCAGGCTCGAGTTCTCCGTAAAGACTCCATCATCGGGCGGCAGTGATTCCGTTTCTTCCGACGGGCATCCAAAACGTACGCTTCCGCACGAACTGAGCGCGTCATCCGCACGAGTATCGGTGTCCGATACCTCGGAACCGAGTCCGCTGGTAGTAACCGAATCCGAGCGGGCGTAGGTCCAGCCCTGGGGGCAGAGCAACCCGTGCGGCGGAGGAGTCGACGGAGTCGGCGGATACAGATCCTCGGAGAGGATCGACGCCGTTTCGCTAAATTCACCCTGGCTCAGCAGGGAATGTTCCCCGCGGATGAAACAGGGCCGCCGCCGGTTGCGGAAGCTATCCGAGTGAGGTCTCTGGAGGAGAGTCGACGGCTTCCTGCGGATTTCAACCTCCTCTTCACCACCGGGGAGTTCAGCAGCCTCTTCGATGCGGACCGAGATTTCAGCGCAATGGGATCCGGGACTCCGCTTTTCCTCCGCGGAGGAGGTCGGGGGCCTCCAGCGGGTCCGAGCCAGCGACGGGACACTCTGACTCATGACTCTCTTGCTGACTGTGAGAATCATGTGCGAACGGCTCTCCATGGTGAGGCGCTGCTCGCGCATCCGCATGGATCGCTGGTGGTGGATGTAGCTCTCGGCGTGCTTTCGCTGCGACAGAACGTACACGGAATGGCCATTATCCTTGAGGTCCTTTTGGGGGGGAGAATATGAATAAGAATTATAAATAATAAAGGCAGAAATCAAGACTTGAAAATACGACCCGATATTACAAACCTAACTTGGGTACTAATTAATATAGTAATTAAGGTACAACATTTCTTCAATTTCGATAACATGCCATAGAAATATACATTAGACTTGATAGGAATTAACAACTAAATTAAAATCAAAGACGACATATTATACAACCAAAAGGGATACTAATTCTGACTGACCTAGTTTTCAGTTGAAAACATACTTCAAGCATTATTTATAAAATTAAATAAATAACAACAAAATTTCAAATATTACATCTTAAAATAAGAAACACAACTTGGGAGGACAGACTCGATCTCTAAAACACGACATTAACTAAATAATTAGAGTCGAGACGACAAACTAATCCTGCCTGACCTAGTTATCAGCTAAAAACACACTTCCGGCTGACGCTGCTGCTCATTGGTTTTCGTACTGGCGAAGGTCAGACGCACCATGGCTAAAGTGGGTGACACGTCGCTACCAAGCGGTAGGGTATGGCCTGCCTACCTACCTACCTATCTATCTATCCATCTACCCATCTGTTTATCTATCTAGCTATCCATCTGTCTATCTAACTATCGATATATCAATACATCGATCCATCTGCCTATCTATCTGTATATCTCTCTATCAATATATCGACCCATCTACCTGTCTATCGATCCATCTATCTAACTATCTTATCTACCTTTCAGCACATCAATCCATCCATCTATTTATCGATCCATCTGTCTATGTATCAATCGATCTAACTCACCTATCTGCCTATCCATCAATATACCTCCCTACCTACGAAAAGGAAACTAGTACTGGTTGACCTAGTTATCAGTTTAAAACATACTTCCGGCTGATGCTGCTGCTCACTGGTTTCCATATTGGCGAAGGTCAGGCGCGCCATGGCTGAAGTGGGTGACATGTCGCTACCCCGCGGTAAGGTATGACCTTGCTCCTCGGCGGGACTCTGCTGGTCGGGACTACTCGGTACCGTCTCCAGGGGTGATTTCATCGATAAGGACAGCGACAAGGACGTGGACCGAGGCACGCCGGGCTGGTTCCCCACGGCGGCCAAAGTGCAGCGACGGTTTTGACTTTGCACCGGGGCCGTGCTGACGTCACCCACGCTCGAGTCGAGCACCTGCGAAGCCATAAAACACACTTTCCCATTGATAAAGCCATCAAAACAAGATTCATATCAATTCAAGATCAATATCATGATTTTAACAATCTAATTATATCATAGCCAATTGTAGCTAACCCATTTCTATTGGCGAATCGCATAAACTTTAATCAGGCTATCATTAATCATCTTTTTGTCACAAATTGGATACGAAAATGATGATTTTCGCAGGTCGGAACTTTACTCAATTAATTTTAATTGGCTATCCATTAAAGATGATGCTGAAATCACCTCCTCGGCTCTCAGCTGCCGCTCGTACTCGAGCAGCTGTCCCAGAAAGTTGAAATTGGGTGAGATGGTGGCCCGTTTCGACTTGACGTACCTTGACACACAAGGGAGAGAAAATCCGCAAATTATAAAAAAACCGAAAAAAACGGAACATGACGTAACCGGGCTGGTGCAATTCAACTCACCGAAATGCGTCATCAAAGGTCATTTTCAGGTGTCGCATAACGTAGGCGATGGCCACAGTCGGCGACCTTGAGATGCCGGCCAAACAGTGAACCAGCACGCAGCCATTCGCTTCCCTCACTTTATCTGCGTCAACAGTAATAACATTTCCGTATAATCACCGGCAATTTCACATGCCCGTAATAACTAAATTATTTCAACAATAACTGCGCTAATAATAATCAGCTATCAAAAGTTACGTAATGATAATTAAGATGATTAAGACAAGTTACCAATAAACTGAGTTGCTTTCACAAAGTACGGAAGCAGTTTCTCGCCGTAGTTATCGTTGACGGGCAGTCGCAAAAAATGGCTGTCTTGGATAAAGTCCGGTTTGGGGCAATTTGTACTCACGTTCACTTCGTACGTTATGTTATGGTCCTATTCGCAACGACAAATCCAATAATTCAATAAAATCACAAATCTAATTCTAATTGAATTCCAATAATAGTAATCCAATTCATAGTAAACCCAATGGAAATAGGAATACTTTAAGTAATTCTTTGTTGTTGGCATCTTGTTGCGATCCCAGATAGAGGAACGGCAGGATTCGTGTCGGACCGACATTGGTGATGGGCAAACACGGTTGAGATAAGGACGTCAGAGCGGCGCAGCGGCGCGATTTGTCCTCGCACAGGTCGCGGTAGCACGCCTGGAACTTCAGAAACCCACCTGTTTTTACAACAACAACATCAACATACATACAAGTCAACAACAGCAAACAAATATGTTATATTATACGACATTTAATATCAACAAAACTACTTGTTCAAATCTTATGTAAATTTACAGTCGGATTCTAGTACATCAGAGGATATTTCACGTAAATTTTCGTTGTTATATCGGTACAACTTTTGCGGTTCGGTCGGTACCTGACAAGAGGAAAACACGAGGGAACACGTGAACGAGTTTCTGCAGAAGCACGTGGAGAAACGAATCGGTGGCCACGGTGGTGAAGCACACCGAGGCCTGGTCGTAGACGATGACGTCACTCGATTCGTCCACNCCTTTGCCTCGACAATGGCCAGTCATGGTCTGGACAATGTCCAGTACTTGTCTAGACAATGGCCAGTAATTGTCTAGTCAGTGGCCAGTTTTTGTCTAGACAATGGCTGGTGTCCTGACAAATGAATTAGTAACTAAAATATTTCCTTATTTTGCTGTAGGTATTATTTTATCTGAAAATACTATTATGCTAATAGCACAGTATACTAACAATACTAAAATAAAATAACAATACTATGGACACTACACATTACATTAGTAAATATAGTATTAAACTACTATTACTTTACTATCTGACTAGAGTACTTGTACCGGCAAGACTATGCTAACGACTATACTACTATGTCAATACTACTGTGACTAACAATAGTATACTAGAAAGCAGTACGATTATACACATCACTAGTACGCAAACTGCTATTACTTGGTAATTAAAGTTAATATTAGTATTGCTTATTTGATATTATTACTAAACTATGATACCGTATAAAGCTAGACTAGTCATACTTAACAATACTATCAATACTATACAATTTCCGTACCGTCTTACTAATACTACCGTCATACTAACGACCAATACGCATTATTAATAATGACATAATTAACTTAAGTACACATCACGCTTTTCCTTATGCTCGACCGCTTTTGGCAGACTTGAAAATAGCAGCAAAAAAGAACTGCTTCGTTAATGGCCTCCGAAACTTCATTCAAGATTCAGGTCAAGTACAAACCCTTCATACTGGCTTTCTTGAACAATTAAAATTCAGTTATGACAGCTGAAACCTAAACTTTCATACTTAAATAAAGCCACTTACGTTAAAGTTAAGCGCATTAGTCACAACCAACTTTTTAAATCATTTTAACTTGAACATAATGACGGTCGTTAATATCGCTATACCTTTACTTTTCATCAAATTTTAACTCTAAACCACTGACTCGATATAAATTCTAAATTTTAATTCAATTAGTTTAAGTTGATCCAACGTGGGATGCATACCTTCTCTTGCTGGAGTCGACGTTTGACCAGTTTGGAACAGCAGACATTGACCGCGCCCGTGACGTGATAGTCGTTGTATTCCATGAATGAGCGGCTGTCAATCACCAGGACCTTTTTAACATTAGACAAATTATTTTTTATTAAAATTCCGTCATCTAAATCATTTACGATTAATTCGATATCAATATATAATAAAATGATGAGGAAATACTGAATATACCTTATCGACACGGTTGCGAATAACGTTCGCCAGATCGTGGACACTGACGGTAGCCAGGACGCCATCTTTGGAGGCCATTTTTCCAGGTTTTTTTTTTCTCTTAATTTCCCTCTTGTTTCTATTTCCTAAATTCCGGTTCCAAACAAGAAATCCCCCTCTGGTTTACAAAAAATGCACGATGATGAATCGAGGTCAAATCGGGGTCAAATCAGGTCATTTCAGGTTTAACGGTAGCCGTGTTGATCGTTCGAGATTGTAAAGCCATTTTTCTGTTGTCTGGCCACAGGTAAACGATGTTGTTTGAAAATCCTCGTCGCCAACTTCTTGTCGTCTTTTTTTCCCCTCCCCTCTCTCCGAGTTGGAAATTTTGGCCGCGGTTGGTGGAACGTCCGGTTTACTCGCCACACGACTGCGGGGCCGCTGAAAGACAAAACCAAATGCCCCGTTAACGAAAGAACGTTGCATCACGACACGAGGATATCAGAGACTGGATTGTAAAAAGGACGGAAACCAGGAATTTCCAGTGTAGGACTTATTTAACCAGTTAATTGTGTAATAAAAGTTAAAGGGAAATGTTACAAATACTGTAAGGGAGAGACTCAATATGATTCAATGACTCGCAGTATGAATCACGTTGCAGTTTACTGAGTCTAGACATAAATAAATAAATACATAGTCAGAT
>JAIQCU010001412.1:0-21544 GCA_022114935.1 Leptestheria dahalacensis
CAAGAGAAACCATCATTCCATCACGTGCACGTGTGTCCCACTCTAAGTGCGTGCGTGGCAGTAAGAAAAAGGAACCCGCCCAATTCTTGGGCAGTATATGAACCGTAAATAGTTCATGTTTTAACATAAAAAATACGCTCGTCCTCTGGATATTAATTAGTCACACAATGTCGCCGTCAATAATCGATTATATATCAATGTGTATGATTACTTAGAAGGTCCCGACATCAACGATTAATTTCAAGGAAATTATTAAAATGACACCGCCTTCAATGTCATACCAATACCTATAACCAATACCCTACCTCAGAAAAAGATTTTTAAAAATTGTCGGTACTGAATACTGAAAATATTTTTCCACGCGATTTATGTTGTAACACGGTAATTGCACTACATGCATGAAAACGTGTTTCCCTACTTGTGCAGCTTAACTTCTAATCAACATGAAGCCTTTCATGGGCTCGAAGTAGGCTGGGTTATTAGAATGAACACTTTAGTTTTTGCCTTTACCACAACAGTTCGACAGAAACTCAGATCGTAATAGTACTAGTGCTAACTAAAACTAGGCTAACCGGTTGAAAGTATTACAGGATCTTGAAAAGTGTACACCTTTTTATACATGAATAAAAATATAACAAAAATATAAATAGATTTATATTTATCTTATAATATAAATAAAAAAGGGTATAACTTTTTCGTTCTGTACAATATGGTTCATTGCGACTTCGCCCCCCCCCCCAAAAAAAAATACAAATTATACTATGCCAATCAGCAGCATATGGTGATCATGTCGTCTGTTGAAGCCAGACAGCCAGCCAGCCAAAAGTACGCTTTTATCCGTATCCTCAAAATTTCCAAAACGCACACTTTTATCTATTTGGTATACACGTGTCTCTTCTAGCTTATCATGGTACTTACGTGGCATGACGGAATTGTTCACCGGGTATAAATGGCGGTGCCTGCATAGGGTCGACCCGTAGACTGCAAGCAGCAGCGGTACAGTTTGCTTCAGGTAAGGCTTATTGTCGCTTTTCTTGGAAGTCTAGACTTACATTTCTTGTTCGAAAACAAAAATTTAACGAACGTATATTCTCACATGGTATTGGTACAAATTACATCAAAATCGTCACCAGGTCGACAAACGGCTGTAGTTTCGAGGTCCTATACCAGCTTTGGGATCCACGCTGCCGATTAGGGTTTTGGAGACTTAAAATATTTAATACCCGTGCTGTAATGCCAGACAAGTAGCTTACATAAATCATTATAGTTTTTCTTTAGTGTACAATCTGGTACAATAAAAAAGGGCTCTTGCTGGGAATAAGTTTATTGTTTATTACTCCCACATTTTTAAGTTATAGCAACGCAAAAAATACTGAGTCTAGATCTTGTCGTGCTTACCACACCCGTAAAATTTAGTTTTAATTGGTCCGTTAGTTTTGCCCAAGTAAGATCCTGAAACTTGAATTTACTGTAATTCCTCCCCATTCATCATCTTTTTTTTTCACTCTAGAAGTAAACTGTAACCGGAAGACGAAATCTTAAAATGCGTACCATTGTTCTTCTTCTTCTTGGAAACATTGGCTCCAGTAGCTTTGCTGCTTCCAACTACTGCACCATTTCAGCGCAGAACACACTATGCCTTTATTCTGTGAGTAGTACATCACCTGTATTATAACCATGTAGACTAAAATTTTGTCAATCAAGTAGGCTTGTACGTTCTCTACGAACTGCAATAGACCGAATCTGAATCAGACAAGGCACAGGTTGTATCAATTCATAATGGGATACGTAGTAGTTACGCTTCAGGCAGAGCAACAACCAGTGGTAATTCTCTCCCAGCTGCTACCAACATGAGGGAACTTGTAAACCGCTACACATATTGAATCCATACCCATGCCAGATGCTGTTAATATATAGAGTTGGGATGACGAATTAGCAGAAATGGCCCAGGCCTGGGTGAATCAGTGCACATACCAACACGATGCGAACTGCGACGTCTGTATGTATATTCATCCATAATGACAATTTACCTAGCTTTTGGTGCTACTAGAAAAATATTCTAGTGCGTGATCGTAAAAGTGCAGCTTACGACAGATTGGGAAGTCTGCACTGTGCCAACAATAGCTCGCTTCAAATTGCTAGCAAAAGTAAGGTATACTAACGACTTGTCATTAATATTTCCAGCTCGATTGCAAGTTGGACAGAATATCCACCTATATTCTGGATTTCAGATAATCAAATTGGTGCAGGAACGCTGTTTATAAATTCCGTGATGAAATGGGCTGCGGGAAAATAGTTATATTAACACTCCTATCATCAGCTCTTTTCCGTAAGTGCATCATCAGCTTGTCGCGCTATATTCCGTGTCTGTTTTCCCTTATATAAGTGGTGCAATTTTTCTGACAAGCAGAGCAAATAATCCAATGCCGATCGGGAATTTGACACAGATGATCTGGGCAGACACATACAAGATAGGCTGTGGGATATCCATGCAGGTCAACACCGACCCGGCACAGGCCTCAACTCCTTACGAGGTATTGGTCGCTTACAACTACGGTCCTATCGGCAACTTGGTTGGTAAACCCGTTTACGAAGTGGGGCCATAAATTAATTCATTCATTGTTAATTAACGGTTAAAGATATAACGAAGCGGCTTTGATTTTCGTGTTTCCCATTCGATTCTGCATCTTTCCCAATCACCCTAGAGGTTTTTATTTGAGTACCTCTATTTTGATGCCATGTCTAATATATTAGTTACCGGGTTTACTAATAAGTATTACATTGCCTTACCACTTTAAACACATCTGGTTTAACAGCCGTAACTTTAGTAATGCCTAAAATGTAGTTTTTTCATTATTTTGTTAATTTTTAAAAATAATTATAAGTTCATTATTTTACCGCTAGATGGCTCTTACGAAAATTGATTCTAATTAATAGAAATTGCATTAATTTAATGATTTCATGTATTTTCCCAATCTTCCCAATTTATGTTGCACCAGATTCCATGGATTTTAGCTTTATAGGAGCTATTTGAAATTTCTGAAGCGTCAACTTAGCACTTTTTGCATTTTTCGCTAATATTTCGAAACCGGCCTATTCCCAATCAACTATAATTACATTCCCATTATTCCCATTGGAAGATGTAACTTTCCCAATACGGTTTAGAGCTTTCCCAAACATGTGCCGTGCTAACTTGACACTCGTCCGGCGAGGAGCATTTGGATGTCAATTCGGGGTTCCTATAGGCGATACACCGCTTCTTTTGGTATCACGAAAATGCCATCCAGATTACCTTGTACTCATCCTTAGACGTTTGATCGAGAGAGGCGCCCACGTGAATGTAACGGTAAATTTAATATTCATTGTACAGTTAATATAAATTAACTTTTTAGGTTGCTAGAAATTAAAACAGAGCGTTTCATTATGAAGGTATTACGAATAACTTTTACTACTGCAAAGCCCATCCAGCTTAAATAGATTCGTGGCCAGAAGTCTACAGGGAAAGAAAGAGAGAACCAAGGAGCTAGAAGACAAAGGTACCAGTTTCATTGGTCGAAGTTCCCGGCTGAAGGGTGCTAGTCACTAAACTCTGTAACAGCCTGACGTAGCAAGCATGCACGGCTTCTAGCCTACGTGATACTTCATTGGCAAACCCCAAATATTCGTGACGATGTGTTAGAATGAGAGTAAGATTTTAGTGAATAAAATTCAGACTATTTCAAGGATTGTTAAACAGGATGGCGACGGTTGCAATTGCCTGCACTGCCTCTGTAGGTACTATTGTGGTTATAATTTTACTAGTCTCGTCGAGCTTTTGCTTTCAAAGGACATTGACATCAGCGCCAAGGTAAAGATCTCATATAGAATTAATAGGAGTCAGACTGCTCATCGACTGGATTCTTAAAACAGAATTAATATGGTCGAAACTACCTGCATTTCCTCTGTACATACTACTTTAGTCCTGATTTGAAAAGTCTCGTTGAACTGCTGCTTTCAAAAGTCACTGACATTAATGCCCAGGTAAAGATCAGATGCATAATTACCAGAAGACGAACTTTGCTTAACGGCTGGATTCTTAAACAGAAAAAGAAGGGTTGGAATTGACTGCATCACCTCTGTAGATATTGCTATGGCCCCGATTTGAAAAGTCTCGATGAGCTTCTGCCTTCAAAGGGCATTCATCAACATCCAGGTGGAGATCGCATACATAGTTATCGTAACGCAGGGTTACGCAGTTGAGTTGTCCAATGGCGCAATTGATTCATGGTGAACCATGGTGAGTCATTGAGTTGTGATGACGTCATAGATGGTCATGGCAAGTCACTATGGCCGGACGTACCCGAACTTGTATGGCTCCCGTGTAAAAGGACAGGAGAAATGATTGTACAGAATTAAGATGGGGAAATTTTGCAAGGTGGGGAGAACCCCGCCCCCCCCATTTAAATAAGGAGGAGAAGAAGAAAAGATAACGTGAAATGGAAAACAAGCGAACAATAGGTCTCCTTACTGTTAAGCAATGGAGACACATTGCGGAACTTGTTCTACACTAGATATAACTCATCAGCAGGAATAAGAGCCTCGAAGCTATAAGGATACCATTTATTGCTCCATTCTTTTTCTTTACAACTTTGTTATGATCAAGACATGTTAATGCTAGTTTCCTTCTATCAAGTGATCCAGAAGGATTAAAATTCATTGTGTGGCATGTAACAATATATCTAGATCATGACCTGATTTGCCCATCACTGGTGTATGGTGTGTGTGTGTTCGGGTTGTCCTTGGTTTATACAACGGCAGAACCAGAAAAGAGAATCATTCGAGTGCACATAACAATGCATTCTGAATAATAACATCTAAAAACTGAGTATGATTTTATGTTCCATAACTATGCTGTCCGAGTAGAAAAATGTATCTGAAGATATCTGCTATAGATAACAGATATCTAACCTTTTTATCGGGTCCTATTCGTACGGGGATTTTCAGCTACATGTTTGATTACGTTGATGATGTGTGTTTGACTACATTTTGATTTCAAGTAATAATAGGTGAAACTAGCTTTTCCTCTTATTCAAAATACGCTTACAATCAATTTAATTCATGGTTAGCGAGCACTGTATATAGTGCTCAATCCAATAGTGCTAAGTCCAAAGCTCTACATTTTTATTGATATCACGAACTGATTAAGGGCAGACGAGATAAGATATCATCTTTCTACTGATTAGTACCTTTTACTGCTCACGTAGTTTAAAGGTGCAGTCTTGACGATCATTTCGTCCAGTTATATTGCGTGGCAAAAGGGTTTGTCTTGATCGTTCGGTACTTTGTCGCATATGAAAGATCAATTAACACCCATTAGTGACGGAATCATTTAACCGAGTAAGTCAACCGCAGTGTCTACCGTACAGTCTACGCCAAAAAAACGAGGCAGTGGATCTAGGTATAGGGCTTATAAGCCCCTCCCTCTCTCTCTCTAATTGGTAATTTAAGATGACGTCAGAAAGGTGATCTAAAATGAGGTCACGGAGGATGTTAGATGAATCCTTCTTTCACATGGTATCAAGGGGTTTTTTACGATGATAGGAAACAAAGTTATTTGCATGCGATTCTTATGCTTCCTTGTCTATATTTGAACTTGTTGGACAAGTCTGAGCACGTCACTAACTTTACGCCTAATTAAAGTCGAACATAGTTATTAATATGTTAACACTTGCAATGAACACAACTCGAAGAAAACAGTGTGCTCCTCTTGATAAGGGGATGATTCTGGGCCCGTATCAGGCAGGCCTGATTACTTTAAAAACCTGTATGATTCAATTCCTCGACGACTGAGGGATGTTATCCGGTTGGAAGGGGCCCCAACCAAATACTGACTTATTTAAATTCCATACTTTGCTGTTATTTATGCATATAAATTTCACACTAGTTTGTTTCAATCAATGAAATAGTTTTCGGTTAAACTAGTCTATTGAGAAAGTCACAAGTTTTGTTTGTTTGGTGCTAATTTTTCTTTCTATACTTGAACAAAAAAAGCTTACGAAAGCTAAAGGAATTTGTCCAAAAATTTCCGGAATAAAAATGCGATAACTTAAGATACTTCAAATGTTTGTTAATAATTAAAGCTTCATAATTTAGCCCAATTAAGCCTCATCCAAACTCAAATCGGGAAGCAAATTTGCTTCAAATTGTGCAAATTCAATCAAAGTATGCAATTTGCTATAATTTATTATAAGAATCGTATGCAAACAAGTTCGTTTTCTATCAGTTGTATCGTAAAAAAAAACCCTTGCCATTGAAAGAAGGATTCATCGGATATGCTCCTACAGTCATGACCTCATTTTGGATCACCTTAATGATGCCATCCTAGTTGACCAATCACAGAGAGAGGGAGGGGCTTATAAGCCCTATACCTAGATCCACTGCCTCGTTTTTTTTGGCGAAGACTGTACATGTCCTCCAGTTATGGGACTAATTACAATTGCGTGTTCGAGATGGCGCTGATGACGATCAGTTTGATTCGTGGAAGATCATCTCACTGAATCAGTTGAAAGAAATCTTAATGAACCCCACGAATGGTACGAGAACCTTTTTCCGTTAAAACACCAGGTTCGTGAATGTCAATGTAGCCTTCCAAAAGACCAGTCGTAACAACTAAGGCGGAAGTCACACTTAAGACACATGTGCCATGTACAGGCTCCTACCAAGAATAAGATTACTTACGCTATAAGCCCAACTGCTGTCAATTACACCATGCGATCTGTTTACTTATAACAAGAGTTATTACAGTTAGGATGGTTTCTGGAGACGAGCTTATCGAACTGTGTCATCGTTCGGATTCAAAAGAAGCTGCACTGGAACTTGTCCGTATCGTAGGCGGCGAGGAGCCCTTGGATGTGAATTGCAGGGATCCTAAAGGAAATACGCCGCTCATTTTGATATCATGGAAATGTCATCCAGATTACCTTGGATTCGTCTTTAAACAGTTGATCCAGAGAGGTGCCCACGTGAATGCAACGGTAAAAAACTCAACTCTATGAATATGAGAGCTAGCAATTAATCACCGGATTTTATATTTGTTCCGAAAACACAAATATTCTACTGCATTGTTGACGTTAACAGCCATAGAACAAACTGAGGGCACATGTTGCGACTTAAAATTACTGTGAAGTTAACGCTTTTGGCGTAGTTTTTGGCGAGATTAAATGTCAACATTCTACCTATTTTTAAGATGTGCAGTGATGGATTAAGTGAGCAGTTTATGAGTCATTTTGTCGAGAGCAGCTAGTTTTGGTGATTACTACAAAGACTGCGACTTGTGGGCCTCCAAGTATGGTCAGGCAATCCAATAAAGACAAGCTGGATTGTGCATAAGCACAATAATGCAATACCCTAATACTGCTAAAGAGGTGTCAGTAATAAGGTAATGCAGGTATGTAGGTAATAGGGTTCAGAGGTGCTAGTCAGTAAGCGGTGTAGCAGCCTGCTTGAACAAACATTGGGTTCCAACCTACGTGAGATTCTTTGGCAAACCTTAAATATCAATGACAATGTGCTCAAATGAGATTAAGATTTCAGTCAATAAAACTGGCGGCTATTAAAACAATTCTTAAACAGGATGACGGCGGTTGGAATTGTCTGCACTGCCTTTGTAAATATTACTCTGGCCCCGATTTGAAAGGTCTCGTGGAGCTTCTGCTTTCGAAGGGCATTGACATCAGCGCCAAGGTAAGGATCAGTTATACGCTTAGAAATTCAGCCTTATTGACTGGATTCTTATACAGAATGAAGACGACTGGAATTGTCTCCACTTCCTCTGTACAAATTACTCTGGTCCCGATTTGAAGAATCTTGTTGAGCTGCTAGCCTTAAAAGACATCGACGTCAACGCCAAGGTATCAGGTGTACAATTAACAGGAGTGAAATCCCGGTTATCGACTGGATTCTTAAACAGAATAAAGACGATTGGAATTGTCTTCACATCCTCTGTAGACTCTACTCTGGCCACGATTTGAAAAGACTTGTTAAGCTTCTGTTGTCAAGGGGCATTGACATTAACGCAAAGGTACGGATCAGACAAATAACCAACAGGAGTCAAACGAACTCTGGACATAGCGCCCTGTCAAGCACTCGGACAAACGTGCCCCGATGACAAAGCGCTCGGCATCGTAACCTAAAGCGCCCCATGCAGAAGAAGAAAAGAAAGATAGGTCAGCGTCAGATCCGGAGGGTATAACCAGTGATCTGCGGCTGACGTGTGGCGCTAAAATAAAGCATATGCTTTTATATGGGATACCAGCCATCTTAATCCACATTTCCAAGGACGATTCCGCAGACGAAGCGGTTTCAACTGATGTTGGAACAGCTTTACGAAATCTGCGCAACAAAACGTAAACAGTGAACATGCCAGTTAATGTTATTGTTTACGGATGCAAAAAACTGTTCGGGAGTTTCTACCTCGTAGATGAAGCTAACACACTTGTAATCTCTCCCAAACTTCACTGAGCACAAAGGAAAGAGTGGCGGAAATTCAGAGGAGACGGGGGAAACTTTGAATAAATTTTCAGTCAACCTGAAAAACAATTTGCATTTGTCCGGTTTAAAGAACACTGAATAAAACGCTGCAAGTTTCTAGTGCTGCACGCTATGGATGCCAACGGGCGCTTTAGGTTACTATGCCGGCGCTATGTCCAGCCTCAAGTCTAATTATGCTTACCAATTGGATTCTTAAACAGATAAAATATGGTTGGAATTATCTGCACTTCCTCTGCAGATACTACTCGGGCCCCGATCTGAAAAATCTCGTCAAGCTTCTACTTTCAAAGGGCATTGACATTAACGCAAAGGTAGAAAAAAGATGTCTAGTAAACAGGACTTATGCTGATGGACTGGATTCTTAAACAGGAGGAAGACGGTTGGAATTACCTGCACTTCCTCTGTAGACACTACTCTGGCCTCGATTTGAAGAATCTTGTCGAGCTTCTGCTTTCAAATGGCATTGACGTCAGCAAGGTAGGAAACAGACGTATAGTTACCAGGAAACAAACTCCGCTTATTAATTGGTTTCTTAAACAGAATAACGAGGGTTGGAATTGTCTGCACTTCCTTTCTAGACAATACTCTGGCCCCGATCTGAAAAGTATCGTCGAGCTTCTGATTTCAAATGGCTTTGAGATCAATGCCAAGGTAGGAGTCAATCCACAATTAACAGGAACAAAACCTTCCTTACTGAATGGATTCTTAAAACAGGAAAAAGACGATTGCAATTACCTGCACTCCTTTTGCAGATTCTATTCTGGTCCCGATTTGTCAAGTCTCGTCGAGCTTTTGCTTTCAAAGGGGATTGACATCGACGCCAAGGTAAGCATCAAATATATAATTGGCAAGAATAAAACTCCTGCTTACCCGACTGGATTCTTAAACAGGACAAAGACAACTGGACTTGCTTGCACTTCCTCTGTAGATACTACTCTGGCCCAGAATTGAAAAGCCTCGTTTAGCTTCTTGTTTCAAAGGGCATTGACATTAACGTCAAGGTATAAATCAGTGACAATCAGCAGATATATAATTCTACTCATCGACTTCATTCTTTGAAAGGAAAACAACAATTGGAATTGTCTCCACTTCCTCTGTGCATTGTACTCCGGCTCCGACTTGAAGAGTCTCGTCGAACTTTTGCTTTCAGAGGGCATTGACATCTACGCCACGGTAAGGATCATATATCTAATTAAAAGAATCAAACTTCTGCTTATCGACCGTATTCGTCAACAGGACAAAGACGATTGGAATTACCTGCACTTCGTCTGCGCAAACTACTCTGGCCCCGATTTGAAAAGTGTCGTCGAGCTTCTGCTTCTATAGGGCATTGACATCAATGCAAAGGTAAAATACTGAAGCCAATTGCTGAGTTCTTGAATCAGCGTATTCTGATAGATAGTAACTTACCAGTATTGTATGCACAACACTTAGAACAGAACTATAAAAGCTTCTCGGGTACTTTGACTCGAAAGCAACGCACTTGAAGGTATAAACGCCATGTAATACAACCTGTCCTTTCCCCACAGGTTAATCAGTGGGCTATTGTTGCCATCGAGGCCTTTGTTTGAGAATATAATAGCGTCTTGTTAAGCTAACCTTTATTAACCTCTTCGCAGAATATAAAGGGAAAAAGCTCAGCAGTTCTTCTGGCCAAGTATAACTGCTACGAGAACTGCGTTTCAGACGTGGTCACTTGCTTGTGTCGGAATGCCTCGTCTAAATGCACATCCAGCGAATTCAACGAACTGTTGTACTATCTCTCTCGGTCTGGATGCTGGAAGTCTGTGAAAGAAACGATCCTTGGTGCAAAATATCTTTATCAGGACGCTTCGGGAAACACAGCAGCTAGTTTTCTCCAGGAACTACGAAGCGGCAATTTGGTTTCACTCTGCTCGTGTTGTAGGCATCAGGTGGACATATAAGACTGCAACGCGTTACTTGAGTTGTTAAATCAGAAACCGGTCATGCAACTCCCAATTACCCGACCATTTTCCAGGGAAGAGGAGGAGAGTAAAATTCCCCAAAACTATGACCCTTCGTGGACAAATTCATCCGTGACCGCTCCCAAGAAGCTTTCACCGACTGTTCTCCAAGCTTTGCAGAACTTGAAATCAAACCTTTGCTTCTCAAGTTTCAAAGCCTACATCGACTCGGACCTTGAAGGAAAACAGGACTGGAGACAGGTGTTTACCATCGTTCGACAATATGTTGCCGATTTAGTTGCAGAGGTAGTAAAAATGGATTCCCGTTTTGACGGCAAACTCGTTCTGTGCGGAAGCTCCTCTGAAAAAACCAAACTCATACTGCCTGACGAGTTTGATTTCCTCCTGGAGCTGAGTAATTTTCAACAAGACCAGGATGACGCAGAATTAATTCACTATGCGGGGAGCGATTCTGCAGAAGCTTTTTATTTGAATGAAGCGCTGCCTGGAATGAAGCCACATATTTCTTCCTTCAAGCTACTATGGTACTTTAAAGAATTGCTTCGCAAAGCAGAATCTTCTTCTTCCCCAAAAGGTTTTATTCTCGTCCAAGTAACCTTCAGCGAAACTTGCGTTACACTTCATTTGATACTGAACGCAAGTGTAGAAGAGCCTTTACCATTATCGGTAGATATCACACTTGGGATTCGTTCAGTGACTACTTTGCCTGCTGATCTTCCGAACTGGTGCTCCTTGGAAGACGAAACGCGTGACTGCCAAGTTTACCTGGTTCCGGATAGATCTCTTGGCGGTGATGTTTGGAAGTGTTCGTACCCGTGTCTTGAAAGGGATTCGATCCTTCGTGGCGGAGCGGTAGTGCAGAAGTGTCTGCGGCTTCTGAAGCTTCTAGTCGCTTTGGATGACTGGAAACCAAACGGGGGCAGCAAGCACCTACCAACGAAGACGCATCCCTCTACATACGCCATTAAGACATGCACTTTTGAGTACATGGGACAGTGTCCGCCTCCATGGAACGATGAAGATTTACTAAAGCATTCCTTGGGAATCTGCCAAATACTGAGTGAACCATCACCCGTAATACATTCTTTCTTCGATAGGAATGTAGAGGCGTACACAAAAACGTATAGCCATTACATAACCGTGGAGAGGATCAAACACCAACTCGACATTTGGTCCAGACCAACGATACATCTGCCAGTAATGGAGCCTGGTTTGATCCTCTGTTTGATGGGTTCGATAGTTCTGCTTTGCGCACTTATTACAAGCTTCTATCTTCAAAGCTTATAAACGCAGTGACTTTGAAACATATCCTCTTTTACTTAATAATATAGATGTTTATACGGTTGTGTACTTGCAAAAGGTGCAAAATAAACTGACAATGGTGAGAGTGAATGGACTGTATTTAACGCAAATTACAGGGTAATTTAACATTTCGTTAACAGCAGTGCACTGCAAAACGAATCGTAAACAGCTTTGGAATCTATAGAAAATTCACCAAAAAGAATTCACCAGGTTTTGGGACTATTCAGCCGAAATACCACACGTCAAGTTGCGTGAACTTTTTTAAAAAGTCAATATGGCCCTAATATTCTTACATTTCTCATGCCGATTCCATAAACGTCTTGGTTGGTTGTGAAGATATTAATATTTTCCATAATAATACAATTAGAATAAAAATAATTAATTGCCGACTTCTTTTCAGTAAGCATGTAAACTATTTTTCCGTTGAAGTGCGAGGAGTCCAAACAGCAAGATAAGGAATCTAACTACAGCTTTCTCGAAGTACACACAGATCGTGCTTAAATTTCTATAAACTAAACACAATTCTTTATGCAAGCGTTAATAAATACCGACCCGGAAAATGCATGGCGTTTCGTGACTTAGTGTCAAGTGTAAACTGGGTAGCGTTTCAGAAATAAAGTAAAGTGGAAACAAGGGGATCATGTTGAATGGGTATATTTTATGAATTAGTTCCTCTGGTTGCTAAAGCTAGGGTTAAGGGTTAAGGCAATCAAACAAATAACATCATTGCTTTTAGAGCCCGAATAGTATCCTTGTGGCGACTCTGGCATAGGATACGTACAGCTGAAACGCGAAGGTAACATCTGTTTTGTACAGGGTAGTGTTCCTCCCAAATATCGAGTCGGGAATAGCTGTATGCGGTATTACTGAAGACTTCCGAATCAGGTGAAAACTTATTGAGCTCTGCTGCCATGACTGCGCCGCTTCATTAGGTATTTGGATGTAGGTGGATGTAAACATTCCGTGTCTTTTATCAGTGGGGTGTCATCATATTTAAGTAAATATTATAAGTGTTCTCTTCAAGAACGGATTGACTGATTGTGCTTCAATAATCTGTATTTACAGTGCAAGATATAAATCAGGCTTCATTAACATGAACATAAGACATAACGTTCAAACATAGAATTATGAATTCGCTTACCAAACAATTCCTTGAGAGTCCCACAGTTTAACACACTAACATGAAACATGGAAAAAATGAACAAATACTTTGACAAAAACAAGTCTCTTCTCGTGCTCTACTTTGCACATACTGAGAATCACACTTCCAAAATCCAACAGTTCATACAAAACTCCTATAAGCTCACTTTCCGTTTCACTTTCACCTTCACAGACGTTTAGGCTGCGACAATAAGTATTTAAGTAATTCATACCAGACCTGTCGATATGGGCCAAAATGCTTCATTGAATCCCTTCCAGTACCATCCACCATACCGATCACTGATAAAGAATGCATCCTGAAATTGCACAACGACTTACGTCGTAGTGCTGCTGATGGCTTTATTATAGTCTCTGGGCAGCTGCCCCCTGCTTCCAACTTGCGTGATCTGGTACCCCTTGTTACAATTTTAGGATTGTTTAACACAATAAGGGAACCCTGTTAATCCCTAGACGTGGGACGACGAGCTGGAATTAATGGGTCAGACATGGGCTAATCAGTGTACCAACTCTCGAGAAGAGAATGGTGATGTTTGTAAGTATAGCTTTTGATTTTAGTGTTTCCCATTCGATTCTGCGCCTTTCCTAATCATTTTCCTCGTTTCCCCAACTGGGTATCAATTCAACCCAAATCAGTGTAAAGGTTAAAGTTGATTCATTCATAGCTAATTAACAGTTAAAGATATAATCAGAGATGGGCGGTTTGATGGTTTTGTTGAACCGGTTTAGGTTCGGCTTAACGTGTTCTCAGGATCGAAAGGTTCGGTTCGGTTCAATTGCTTGCTGCTAAGGCTCGGTTCGGTTCGGTTCGGAATCTTTAAACCGGTTCAATTTCGGCTCAATAACAAACAATCAAGGGAGATACAATAACATTGATTTTGATGAGCGTGTATTTATTGGGCACAATTTGTACCAATCTTCCGTATCATTATGATATTCTCTGTGTGCCTTAGGGTTAGTCTAGCACGCCGGGCTCTGACTAGCGCAGCGACCGATTGTTTCGTCTTCGACTGAACATTCAATCGCACTTGGTGAAGGACTCGCTGACATCTCCATATTACTCGACAAAAAAGGGTTGGTTCGTACTGGGCAGAAGCCAGTGCAAAACTGTTTAAAGATGGCTAATGAATACCGGATGTAATCTTTTGTTATAGACCGTAGATACTCCGTATCACGGCCTATTTGTCGTTCACTCGGGTTTCAGGGGATTTTACTTTTCCTCCTCCTCCTCCTCCTCCTCCTCCTCCTCCTCCTCCTCCTCCTCCTTCAGTCGAAAAATGGTTTTACGCTGGTTTTGCGACGGAAAAATGCAGACGTTTCCTCCTGCCATGCCTAATTATTGTTACGAGGATTACTAATAAGTATTACATTGCCTTACCACTTAAAACACATCTGGTAGTTGCAAGTGTCATCCGTAACATTACTAATGCCTAAAATGTAGTTTTTACATTAGTTCGTTAATTTTTAAAATTTTATTAGTTCATCAATTCACCCCTAGATGGCTCTTACGAAAATTGATTCTAAGTAATAGAAATTGCTTTAAGTTAATTAATTCATGTATTTTCCCAATCTTCCCAATTAATGCTGCACCAGATTCCATAGTTTTAGCTTTACAGGGGCTATATGAAATTTCTGAAACGTCAACTTGGAACTTTTTGCATTTTTCACGAATATTTCGAAACTGGCCTATTCCCAATCAAATATAATTGGTATTCCCATTATTCCCATTGAAAGACGTAACTTTCCCAATAGGGAGCTTTCCCAAACATGTGCCGTGCCAGATTGACACTCGTAAACCACCACCACCACCACCACCACGTCGACCGCCATTGAAACGAGCGTCAAAAGTCCAGTAGTCTCATGTACGACAAGGTCGGCCGCAGTTGAAAAGAGCGTCAAAAGTTAGGTCGACACATGTACAACACGTGGGTACGCAATGGAGTCGACCGCAGCTGAAAAGAGCGTCAAACGTTGAGTCGACTCATGTACGACACATGGGTATGAAGTTGAGTCGACCGCAGTTGAAAAGAGCGTCAAAAGTTGAGTTGACTCATGTACGACACGTGGGTACGCAGCTGAGTCGACAGCAGTTGAAAAGAGCGTCAAAAGTTGAGTCGACTCATGTACGACACGTGGGTACGCAGTTGAGTCGACAGCAGTTGAAAAGAGCGTCAAAAGTTGAGTCGACTCATGTACGACACATGGGTATGAAGTTGAGTCGACCGCAGTTGAAAAGAGCGTCAAAAGTTGAGTCGACTCATGTACGACACGTGGGTACGCAGTTGAGTCGACCGCAGTTGAAAAGAGCGTCAAAAACCGAGTCGAGTCATATACGACACATGGGTATGAAGTTGAGTCATGCGATGACGCAATTAGTCATGCTGAGTCATTGAGTCATGATGACGTCATGGATGGTAATGGCACCTCACAATGACCGGGCATGCCCGGACTTGTTTGGCTCCCATGTAAAGAGAAACGATTTAACATAGAAACAGATAGGGAATTTGGAGAGGTGGGAAGAAAAACGGGGAAGAAAAGAAAAAAACGTGGAGTGGAAAAAAGTGAACAATATGTCTTCATGCTGGTAAGCAATGGGAGACAATTACTAATATTTCTGTGACAACGCTGACTCTCATATCAAAAATGCATTCAGATGAGATCGACAACGGTATTTGAGCGTACAAGATTCATTGGCACAGTACGACCCATTCTAGGTCTTAAAAATAGAGCTCTTGCCGGAGAGAAGTTTATTGCTTACTGCTCCTACACTTTGAAAGATATAGGAACTCGAAAAATACTGTGTGTGGACCTAATCGTACTTAATGCAGTCGTGACGTTTTGTTCAAATCGGCTAATAAGTTTCGCCAAAATAAAATCATAAACGTGGTGAATTCCCCCAATTCTCCGCCATTCAGAACCTGAAGGGAAAAAGTGTGGTGAAAACTAGTTGAAGCTATCTTCTACCTTAAGTAAACTACGTTAACATCTTCGTGATCGAATATTGTAGTATGATAAGATTATTTTCCCGACAATTTTAGCAAGTGGTCCCAAATATCTATATACCTAGATACGTAGAATTGACGACTGTTGCCATGTGCGTGTTAACTGTACATAAGCTGGATTAGTTTGATAAGTTCAACTGTTTTACGAGGGAGAGGGAGACAAGTGGGAGTTTTAACAAGATCCTGTCAAATTCAGCATGCAAGGTTCGCTAATTAAAAGTCCGCAAAAAGTGTTGCCCTAAAATTAACAGTATTCCTTTTAGAGGACGCTGGAAGTGCAGCTGTTAATCAATTACTTGGATTAAACTGACCGGAAGTTTACTGATCAGCCGCAACTTTTGTATGCCATCTGTTGATTACAAATCTTATCTTCAGTTGACTTCCTTTGGCGATAAGATTCCTTGACAATGTATCTATTTTCCTCTATTGTGTTGCGTCCATCCTTACCGCCATACGTAGCATTGTATGTGATCGAATTTACAGTCGAATAATAATAATACAGTTAATTCTTATATCATGATGGTATATAAATTCTTGCAGTACCAGGGTAGGGTATAGAACGGCCAGGGGTATAGAGAGAGAGGAATCGTCTTCTTCTTCATGTGTTAGATGTTCTTATAACTCTAATCTAAACTAATTGCCCAGTGTGCTGTTCATTCACGTGGACGTTGAACTAATGCAGCAAATGTACAGTTAACACGCACATGGCAATAGTCCTCAATTCTACGTATTTAAATATTTAGATATATGGAAGCAGTTGCTAAAATTGTCGTTAATATAATCTTATCATTGGGTAATTCTTTGTGAAATCGACAAGCCGTGTCAACCTCACTTTGGCCGATCGAAATAAAAATCCGTGCACTAGTAGACCTTGTCCCCCAATTGCCTCAGGGCCACTTTGGGAGCACGGGGAAAATTTCTTGTGGGCACGGCCGCGTTTCAAAGTTTTTGGCGCGCTCCGCAAGTCCAAATTTCAAAATTAAGCTATTCCTTGCCAAACGGAACCATAAGACCACAAAAGATGNATCGGCCAAAGTGAGGTTGACACGGCTTGTCGATTTCACAAAGAATTACCCCATTACTATACAACATTCGACAATCACGAAGTTGTCAACATGGTTTTACTTATGGTAGAAGTTAACAGATATTCAACTGGTTATCACCACCTTTTCTCTTCAGGTTCTGAATGGCGGAGAACCTATGATTTTATTTTGGCGAAACCTTCGAACCGATTTGAACGAAACTTAACGAGTGCATTAAGTACGACCAGATCCACTCATACCTATTATTCGGGTTTCTATACCTTAGAAAGTGTACGAGCAGTAAGCAATTAACTTCTCCCAGGCAAGAGCTCTATTTTTGGCCCTAGAATGTAATACTGCACCAATATATCTTGTACGATTAAATACCATTGCCGATCTCATCTGAATGGATTTTCGATATGCGAGTCACCGTTGTCACAAACATATTAGTAATTACGAAACTCGGTTTGGGAATATAAATTAACACGTCAGCTTGCAGTCTCCTGTTGAGCTTGCTATATTAATCTATATTGAAAATTCAATTTATATTATTATATTAAAATAATTACAGTTGTCAGAATTATGGCACCAAACTTTTAGTCCTGAGAAATTCTGCTAATGCGTATATTACGCTACACGTTACGCTATGAGGTATACAACATAACCAAAGTATTCAGGGGACTCATCGACTGCATACTCGCACTTGTGAATGGGACGCGATGACGAGAAATTAATCCTAAACCACTGAGTTCTGTTCACAAAAGACTATACTTATTACGTTACATGAAACATTTTTGCTAGAAATGTATGGAAACTAAACGACTCTTTTCAAATTGTGATACACAGAGGTATGTATGTGTACATAGCCACAGTATAGAGCAATAAAATGAATTCTTGCTAGGGAAAGATTGATTTATTATTGTTCCTACACTTTCAAAGATATAGCCACCCAAAAAATTCTGGGTGTAGACCTTCTGGTACTTAAAGTACTGGTAAAATTTAGTTCAATTTGGCGTGTTAGTTTAACCACAATAAAATATTAAAGTTCGGAGATTACAATAATTTTACCGCTACCTGTAGATGTAGTGCACCATGATCGTTTAACCGTATATTGTATACAGAGGAGGCGAGGGGCGAAATTCTGCATACCCAGTTTCAGAATTGATAGAAAAGAGTGGTGCCTAGGCATTGTATTTATAAAGGTCTCAGTTCACTGAATACCCAGTCAGATAACTACGTAATGACGTTGTAATTGATTAACTAGTTTTCTGTGTGAACTCGCGACATGACTACCGTGTTGTATATCGTTTAGTAGTACTGATGACCACATTATTACCAAGTCCAACTTTGTACGTAGCGTTTTGTTACTGCAGCTTTTTGGCAAAAAATCTATCTTCTTTCTAATCTTAGAAAATCTAATTTCTGAAATGGTTTTACGAAGAAAGACACATCATTAACACAACTGCAACTACGCTGATCATTGGAACTGAGCAGTGTAGAGTTAAGGTAGGTAGGTAATCCAACCAGCGCCAAATTAATTAAAACCAGCAATGCGATAGGTGCGCTGAATTCACCGGTGCCATGAAGGCGGGTCTACTAGTTGACTATAAATCTGCTGCAAGTGGCAGGTACCCGAACATATCTCACCCGCACTTCTACAACAGAGGTCAGTAATTTTGTACTAAACGAGTTAACTTTCCGTACTTGTAATCAAAGATTTTTCTTAAAGAGTACAATAAGCTTACGATGAACTTCTACTTGGCCTTACTGGCGCTAACTATAGCCTGCTGCCTGCTAACTAGCTCTGAGGGTTTCGACTACTGCAGTGTTTCACCAAGACATACACTTTGTCGATTCTCGGTATACTGGCTCACTTTAACATGAACTCTTCACCTTCACATTAAAGACCCGGTACCTATGTACTATAGACATGTCGGTACGGACCCAACTGCTTTTACTATACTTCACCAATTCCTTACTCCATGACGCCTGCTGATAAAGATTTTATTCTTAAAAATCACAACGACTTTCGCCGTGATGTTGCTCTTGGTTACGTGACAAACTATGAGAGGCTACCTCCAGCTTCCAATATGCGTCAGCTGGTACGTTCTTGATTTCTTGTCGTTAGACATGTAAATGCAATCATGCTCATTTCTAGACGTAGGATGACGAATTGGCTGAAATGGCGCAGGCTTGGGCTAACCAATGCATATGCACGGTAACGACGAGAATCGTACCGTTCGTAAGTAATTATTTTTACCTACGTTAGATTATTATACAATAAACGACAACGAATTTTCCTTTGTAATAAACATGCTGGTTTGAACTATAGCGCGGTTTGCTGTTTGGCAAAGCGTGTACGAGGGAAGCAGTTGCAATTTGGACTACTTTGAACCATTCATGGACCCATCTGGTGGTTGGATCATCGAACCTCATTTTTTAAATGAGACCAACGTGCAAGATTTTTCGTAAGTTTCAAACACAATATTTTCCGTGCCAACGTTTCAGTTGCACTTGTTTGAAATATCTTTAAGAACAATTACCAACGAGTTTGGAAGACCTGCAATGACTCAGTTAATGTGGGCAGACACCTACACTGGGCTGTGGACTTGCAAGAACCACTTCTTACATGGACATCACGCTTTGTCGCACTTTTTTCATTTGCAATTACGGCCCTGCAGGAAATCAACCCAACCAGCCAGTTTACAATTGGCCCTGCTGCCTCGGACTGTCCTCCCAGCACCACAGCCAAGGACTACCTGTGCGTTTAGACCTGCTTCTACCGCGGTTTCCAAACCCTGACGCAGGCAGCAGCTTCACCATAAACTGGAGCACAACAGAGTGTCTCTTTATGTTAGATTTCCAGCTTCTCATCTTAGGTTACCGCTTTTACGATTAGTTGGCTGTTTGTATTTCTTGGCTTCACATTATGGTATGAGTTATACAGAATGTGCTACGACACACATCTAGAATCCAATATAATGAGTGAGCATTGTATTTTGTTCATTTCCTACACTATGGACACATCCTTATGCATTCCACAACTACGGTAACATAGATCTGATAATGATAGACCAAGTTGTCTTACCACTGCTTCTGAACAATTGGATCTGGAGAAAAAGCAGGGGGCATCTAATAAGCCGGCCTAATAAACATAACGCGTATTGTCTCGAGTTCCTTTTGGTCATCGTTAAGTCATACAGAACTCGAGTGAATTCAAAATATAGCAAGGATATTACCTTACGACTTGCGTTCTAAATATCAGTCACGAGTACTTCTTCTAGGGTATCCACTTTAGTTAGAAGTTTGGCTCGGCCATATTTAGGATATACGCTGTATGATGTGTTTTAAGTATGAATTAAGATGTCTAGGGTATATTCCATTTTTTTTTACAGATTTGGTTCAGGCACGGTAGCCCCCCTTGCTTTAGGATATCCAGAGCATGACCATGATGTTGTTCAGGTCATGGCAGCGTCCAGGTTTATTCACTGTAAAGGCACAATAGGCCCAGCACCAATTTTTAAGCTCCCACAGCCGCAGGATCTTTCAACTGGAATTGCAATACGCATTCTTCATGCAAGATACAATGCAAGATTTTTTTCCTGTTTAATTACCCTGCTTGAATTATTAACTGCTTCAGTAAAGTCAACGTGTAATGGCGTCATACTATTCGGATGTTATTAAAGTGTTCTGCTAGAAGTACTTGTATCAACTGTTCTGGTTGGGCGCAAGGGAGAGAGGGAGGTCACGTATGATCGATTCGACATGTTTGATTTTATTTTTGTCTCCATTGCCTACATTTTCTTTCTTTTTTTTGGGGGGGGGGTCTTCCCACATGCAAGATTTCCTACCTTTTTCTAAGAATCGTTTCTCCTATAAAGTTACATGGGAGCCAAACGAATCTTGGCAGGCGCCAGCCATAGTGATTTGCCATGGCCATCTATGAAGTCCTCATGACTTAGTGACAATGACTCAGTGACTTAACAACTTAATCACTCAATTGCGTCATCGGGCGACTCAACTGCGTATGCCCATGTTTCGTACATGACTCGCCCCGATATTTCGCCCTCTTTTCAACTGCGGGCGAGTCAACGTCGTACATGTCTCGCCCCAAAATTTCGCCCTTTCTTCCACTCCGGGGCGAGTCAACTGCGTACCCAGATGTCGTACATGAGTCGACTAAACTGTTTACTGATGTATATGAATCGACTCGACATTTCCGCTCTTTTCAACTGCAGTCTTCTCAACCGCGTGCCCGTGTTTCGTATGAGTCGACTCGACTTTTCGCCCTCTTTTTTGTTGTGAATTTTTTGTTGTGAATTGTGAATTGAATTTGTTCAAAATTAAACTTTGGATTATCTCAGCTTTAATCCTGGAGATTAATTGTTTTTTGACAAAAATTATGTCCAATTCAATCTGCCTGTCGCAAGTCTGTCCGCCGACTCGGAGTAGCCATGGAACGGTTGCGGAATAGTTCGGTAACCAGTCTAACGTAAACTACTTAAGCGACTTATGATCGACATGATCAAGTGGTAGCTACTCTGCCGTCCAGTCGGCAAACGTTCTGCCAAGCGTTCTAGTCTGG
>JAIQCU010001413.1:0-21231 GCA_022114935.1 Leptestheria dahalacensis
AACGTTAAGGAGTCGAGTGCGGCTACGCCATCTAGCAAGTCCGAATGACAACTGGATTCTTGATTTGCCAACAGACTATTTCTGTACAGTGTTTGCAACAAGGTTAATACATAGGTAGTGGTACTTTGCGTACATACACACGTTAGTAGGGCTAATAATAGTATGTACTAGGAAAGGTAATAGTAACGTATTACGTCATAATACTATTACTTGAGTAACAGTAGTTGTACTTGTATTACGTTAGCTTTTCCGCTGTTTGGTTAACAGTTTTATGCAATAGCCAACTATCTCGCTAACCTGCATCGCTTACAGTAAAGATTAGTTTGCCATAAGATAGTTCGACCTTCTTAGTAACTTGTCCTGTTTCAGCTGAACAACTGGGCCGCACATTTTAAGTATGTGGATTCAAACAACCGGATCTTAATTGATTATCGGATCTTGTCTGCACTTTGCTGAGAACCACAATCCAACTACCTGGTGCCTAGGCCTCTGAAAACCATAATATACTGTGTCTGGACGTAGTTGTGAAAAGACGACATTTAAAGTTGGAATACTGAATGTCGTGTCGGAAAAAAGTCGACTTTGTGTCGGATTCTTGGAAACGATGAAAGCTTCGGAGAATTGAATTTTTCAGTAATTATGATAATGACAAGGAGAACTCGGTAAATCCAAGTCATTCTGAATCTTAGGTCAACATTTTTTCCCTCAGTGCTGTCTCTGTTGTTATTTCTTGCCTTACCATTTATGATCATGTGAACCAGGCCGTAAAGAGTTGGGATATAGCTGGTGCGCAGTTGCCTCAATCCTCGCAGGCGTTTCCAAGAAAGGATTGTCCGAATAAATTTACAGTAAATATGTACAAACTGGCGGTGTACGCAACTTACGCAATAAGTTGACGTTTAATATTTGTACATAAAGATTCAATTTTCATAAAGAAACAAGGTGGTCTCTACCATTCACCGATTAGAATCTTGTGTTTTTGAAAGTCTGCCGTTGATGGTCGAACAATAGGGGGAAAACTAAACTAAAAGGAGAGAGAGAGAAGATGAACTGAAGAGGCAGTTGAACGTTGAAATGGGCCTGTGATGTTCAAGCCAAAGATGCTGATAAACATCAGCGCGGACCTCTATTCTGCCTCCAGACAAACAACTTGAGGAAAACTCGAGGTTAACAGTTTTTACATTTCGACGCTTTGCCAATGTCAAGTTGTAAAATGGCTGAATTGTACGCGTGAATCGACCAAAGGAGCCTAGAATACAAGTTACTAGAATTAGCAGTCGGTTGATGTTACGAAATTTCATATGAAGAGTGGCGAGCCCCTTCGCGACAGGGATGACCGCATTGGATTGTTTTCTCCCAGCCTTTTCCTTATGGAAATCTTGTTGGGGAGTTGCTAGGGGCGCGAACTTGATCCAACCAATAGGAAGATTCGTTATTTGGAGTTCTTTAGAGTTGACTCGTACCAGGTTGACCTTGCCCGCTGCGGACCAACATTTAACTGCGTAAGAAGCAGTCGCTGCGGACTTGCTGGTCTGAGAAGTAGACACTTTGAATTCAACGTGGTACGACATGAAAGTTTCTGTTAAAGTGCGGGGAGAATGGCTTCAAGTACCCTGCCATGATGGTAATCCTATTAGTCGTTCATCTGAATCAAACTCTGTTGGAATCTATAAAATGTGAACAAGCAGTTGTCAGTATAGTTGAATTTCGCAATCACTTTTGCAGGGTTTGAAATCCGCTGTAACTATCATAGTGTAACGCGAAACTGTCCTGCCAATGGTTCATTTCATAGACGGCCGTTTAACAACAGTCACAGCCATGTTTTTAAGGCAATAAATCGGTTTTAAGTTGTAAAAAATTCATTATTCCCTCTCTACAGGTTCGCGTACAGTTCGCTGGTTGGCTGATGAAGCCGTGCGGCGTTACGTTCGTTTACATCACGCCGGTATGACGACCGACTACCAGGCGGAGCACGTGGCTGAAGTGCGCAAGACACGCGGTGGGGCATTGCTGGATCCCGAGGACCACGTGAACGATGTTCTGGACGACAACGACTTTGTCACGGTTGTACTGGATAGCGATCAGACGGACGTCGGTGGCAATGGTGTCCATCCGCCATTCATGCCGGATCCTAGTGTGACGGTACATTCATCCGACATGCCGGACGAGTTTTTGAATATTGACGGGGAACATCTTTCGCCGGCCGATTTGATGGGTCTCGGACGCGCCAAGTACAAAATCAAGCTGCGTAGGGCGGCCCAAGAGAAGGTAGCTTCTGGTCGAGCCGTGGTCGAAGCCATCTTGAAAGAAAACCGCGTTGTCTATGGCATAACCACTGGGTTTGGAAAGTTCGCCAGGACGGTTATTGGCAGAGACAAACTGGAAGAGTTACAGGAGAATCTGATTCGATCCCACGCTGCTGGAGTTGGACAGCCTCTTTCTATCGAGCGCGTAAGAATGCTTCTTGCTTTGCGTATTAATGTTTTAGCCAAAGGGCACAGTGGTGTGTCCCTAAACACACTTAATCAGCTCATCGCTGCTTTCAACGCCTCGTGCCTCCCTTGGGTCCCCGAACAAGGGACGGTGGGTGCAAGTGGCGATTTGGCTCCTTTATCGCACTTGGCCTTAGGGATGATCGGTGAAGGTCGCATGTGGAGTCCAAAGACGGGTTGGGCTGAAGCTAAAGCAGTTTTGGAAACCAACAACTTGGAGCCTGTTAAACTAGGAGCCAAAGAAGGACTGGCTCTGATCAACGGAACTCAGCTTATTACAGCCCTTGGAGCAGAAGCTGTTGAAAGAAGCAAACTGTTGGCTAAGCAGGCTGATGTAGTAGCTGCTCTCTCGCTCGAAGTCCTCAAGGGAACCTCACGAGCTTTCGACGGAGACGTCCATGACCTGAGACCGCATCCCGGCCAGATTACTGTTGCTAGACGACTACGGTCACTCCTGCACTCGGAAGCCTATCCCTCGGCCATTGCAGAAAGCCACCGCTTCTGTGATCGAGTTCAAGATGCCTACACGCTTCGCTGTTGCCCGCAGGTCCATGGTATCGTGCACGACACCATCGACTTCGTCCATCGCATCATCTCTACCGAAATGAACAGCGCCACGGACAACCCAATCGTTTTCCCGCACAGAGGAGAGATTATCTCAGCTGGTAACTTTCACGGCGAGTACCCGGCCAAGGCGCTGGACTACCTAGCTATCGGCGTGCACGAACTGGCATCTATGAGTGAGCGTCGCATCGAACGCCTGGTCAACCCCGCGCTGAGTGAGCTTCCAGCCTTTCTGGTCAGAGATGGTGGCTTGAACTCCGGGTTCATGATCGCCCACTGTACTGCAGCTGCTTTGGTATCGGAAAACAAATGCCTCTGCCATCCCTCTAGCGTGGACTCCCTGAGCACCAGCGCTGCTACTGAGGACCACGTTTCTATGGGAGGGTACTCTGCACGGAAAGCGTTGCAGGTGGTCAGTAATGTCGAGAAGGTGATCGCGATCGAGTTGCTGGCTGCTTGTCAGGCGATCGAGTTCTTGCGCCCCTTGAAGACTACCGTACCCCTGGAGGAGGTTTACAGAGTAGTTAGAGCTGTGGTACCACCCTGGGATAAGGATCGCTACATGGCGCCGGATATCGAGGCTGCTATACAATTGATTCAAGATGGGAAGATTTGGAGTGCAGTTAAAGGTATTCAGCACAAGTAATTCGAAAGTTCTCACACAATCTTGCATAAAACGTGTTATGTTTCTTAGGTTATTTGGATGCTGTTAACAACTTTGCTGATCTGGAATCACGTGCACCTTCACCAACGGCCGCCTCCTTGGCTTCCGGCGTTATGGAAGACCACCCCGCCAAACGCTTCAGACTTGAGGAACCAGTATCTTGCGAAGAGTCCGTTTCCGAAGATAAAGAACGATCAACCCCGTCTTACGAAGTCCTAACAGGACGTTAACCATCCGCCGCACCAACTCAATTATCTTGCTTTTAACATTTGAAAGTATTGGTGAAGGTTTATAAGCTTCCGTTTATTGTAATGTCTTTGTTCCCTTTAAGCAAAAAACACGTAGACCATGGGTTAAAAACTGGCAGACGGCGCTTCCCGCCAAGTTGGAGTCGCTCTAAAAACAAACGGTCGAAAAACTTGAGAATAAGCAGAGGGGGAAAAAAAACTGAAATACAACACAAACATTTCACTTTTTTGTTGTTGCAAAAATTACCTGTGGCTAACGTCCAGGATGTAATGAACTTTGGGGGATTGGTCCAAATCTTCGTATAACTGTTTGGCAATTAAGGCTGTAGTGGGTCTTAGGAGACGGGTGGGATCACGTGACGCGTTGTTTCTTCCCGCAGTATGAGCCGTTTGTATTCGATTGGCTGCATTCCTCGACGCCATTATTTGCTCTCGCCGCTTGAGCACGTGCTTGATATTTTTCTGATGTGCAAGTTGGATTTTTTTCTTGGACGCGGCAGCGCGTTCTCTCCTCTCTAAATCTGTCACAAATGCAGCTGTTTGAGCAGTCGCCATTTTGGCTGCCGTTTTTTCGCGTTTTCTCAAATGAGACAGCAAAACTTTATATTCTCTCTCGGCAGTGTTTAATGCTTTTGCGCCAGTAGTATTTTTAGCTTCTCGACACTCTTCTTTGTTCGTCTCCGGCTTGGTCGCTTTACTTTCCTGCGGTTGGTTTTCGTTTTTGGACCAATAAGAACAAATCAAATAAACAATCCGATGAAAAACTTGTTTCATTTTTTTACTCTTAGGAAATTGTGTTCAGTATACCCGCCATTGCTGTAGTTTCTTCAGGATAACTTCTCTCTGTTGTCGCCACGTGCTCACCCAGCGTTGCATGTCTTCGGGATAGGATTCACTGCTCTCTGACAGCTCCTGCTTCCTGTTTTCCACTTCGGCTTGTCTTTTCGCTTTCCATTCCTTGAGCTCTGCCTTCTGTGCCTCTTGCAACGAGCACAATTCTTTAAACCAACTTGTGTGGGCTTCAATGTCTTCCGTGGTCTTGCCTTCGATTACAATAACTCGATTATAATCCCGACCGATGTTTTATAAAGTTTGAATTTTAATACCGGGAAGCAGCGTTTCGAGTTTATGAAAAAGTACTTCTGTATTGTTTCCAAACCGATTAAAATACTGCAAAAAGGTTAAGTGATCTTTTTCGTCCCAACCACCGAGAGGGCCTCCATGACTTGCAAGATATTCCCTCAAAGCAGCAGCAGCCTAAAATCAATTACAGTTAACCGAAATGGTGATGCAAGTTCCAAAAATGCAACCTTTACCGAATAATCGATGATTTTTGTCGGGTTGTTAGTATCTGGTAGTTGAGGTAATCGTTCGTAGAACTCGTCAACTTCCCGCGTCAATTCCCCGAGCTGCACGCTCACTTGGCCAGATGAGCAATGAGCGTCAGGTTTGCCTTTCTCAGTGTCAGTGACGCATTCCAGAAGTCCGAGAGTTTGTAACTTACCATAAATCACTCTTAACTGCCTTTTCAAAACTTTTATTCGATGTTCGCGAGACTCTTCCATCTTTTACTGATCAAACGAATCACGCCCCGAGTGTTTGTTGTGGCAACCGCGGTTACTGTAGCAACGAGCGGCCGGCCACGTGCGCCGCGTGAAACGTGTGCCACGAGTATAAAGAGCTGTTTAAACTTAGATACTGGGATACTCGAAAAGATAATGAATTAGTTTAACATAGGGCAGCCAGTTTTACTAAAAATAAACAGGTTGTTTGAGGAAAATACGAGAAATTTGGAAACGTACGTGCTGATGGCGGCGTACGCGGTGATGTGCCCGTGCCACTCTTGGCACGTGCGCCTCACGTTTCACCACTTTCCAGATATTTGAAAAGCTCTTATCGCTTTACACACAACTTTGCTTCCAGTTGATGCGTGAAACTAGGCGAACGACGCAAATTGACTTTCAAATATCTGTGTCGTTATATTTAGAGACTGCAATGTAGAGAAACGTTGCAAAACAGCACTTTAGTTTCGCTGCACTTATTTTGAAACACAGAAGGCCCCTTTGGCTTATCTTTCCAGAGTGTGGCTGTCGCAGTGCCAAACCGGAAATGTCTCCGCCTTACCAAAACAAACAAAGCTGTAGGCGAGAAGAGATCCGTCTTTGGTATCTCCACCTGAAGATTTGATATCGGTTAAGGCAACTGACTTTCATGTCATGTCGAGAAACTTCTTACTTAATTGAAATTTCTTCCTCAGAAACACCAGAATGTGGCCAAGTCAACCATAACCTTTCGCTTAAGATTGTCATTGCAAAGCCGGTTAGAAGTTGGCACGCGTAAATAAGAAACCGGCTTGCCCAAGCAGTAGTATATGCTTTTTGTCCCGTTGGCATGTGTGCTTCTCAGGAGCAGCCAATGAGCACAAACCTTCTTTATAGTTATCCCCTCCTCGTTGGAGTAGGCTTGTTTTTACACCGTCCCCTCTGAAGAGGATTCATCTTCGCTAAAAGAGTCGGTCATCGAGTCAGAAGTCGTTCAGCTTGTCTACTGTGCAGTCCTCAGCCACAAACTTCAAAACTACTCCAAGTAAAATGGCAGTCGAAAACCGCGAAGCGCGTTCTTTAGTCATCAACTACCTGGTCATCATCCTACTGCTGGGCCTTCTCTGGCTCCTCTACGAAGGGGTACGTTAATTCTGCATTCTATACACCCTAGTCATGGACCCTGGCTTGAATCGTGCCTCAAGGCAAGGTGCAGTTCGCTTGGAACCGCTCTTATTGCCCCTAGGGCAAATGCAAAGCCAGGGTTCATAACTACGACCTCGTTCCTTTGAAGTACCAACTAGCATTACAGGAATAATCTTAAACATCATCGACCTTCAACCCGTTCTAATTGGGTTCAACCCTACTTAGCCCCTTAATTCATTCATTTTTTTTTTATTTCTCCCTCTGTACAGGCATTCTAAAAATGGCCGCGTGTATGCAAAATTTCCCTCAATGTACCCTCGTTCAATAGTGTGTTTTACCCCCTCTGCCGAAGTGTATCATTCTCAATCAGGTAAAACCATTGCATATTTTCCTCGCACAGTAGAAACTAACCAGAGTTTTCAAATGTCGAGTCGTCCGGGTTCACACACGAAACTGTAAATTGCTTATTTACTTGTAACTCGTAACCTTGTAGTCAAAGACATACAGGGAGGTTAGTAACCGAGCCGAATATAAAAAGCTTGCTGAAATGCTCAAACCCGTTGTATTTATAGAAAAGGGCTAGGGAGGGCGTGCGTTGGCAGTTAAAATTGCCATGACATGAAATTGAGACCTTCTATTTTGGACAATGCTGTGCAGCTAGCTTCCTGTCCGAGAGCCAATTGTCTAATCTTCTGAGACATTGTTGACAAGACAGAAACCAACGTATCAGTCCCTAGAAATGTCCAATTTACGTGTTGAGGGAAACGTGGTGTTTCTTCGTTGAAAAGGGTCTCCAACAAACAACATGAGAGAAGAAAAATGCGTTGTAAGCTCTTGCGGGAATCGATGTTGTTGTTTTTAACAATCAAGATGATGGAACCAAGCCCAGCAAGCTAAACGCCCAGGCCAATCCGCGAAGCTAATGATATAAATAAGCTTGCCAGACCACTCTAATCAGTCAAATGACCCTGCGAAATGTAAAATTAGCGCACTGCATTAGGTGCGTTAGGTTATTCTGAGGGCCCAGCAGAGCAGAAGTTACGGGACGCGCTTACTTTATTAAGTGGTTTCCTACCTACGCAGAGGAGTTTGGCGTCTGGTTATGACGAAATTCCACGTCTGTTTTCTTACTCAGGCCCATGTTTATTTGCTTTTGGTCAAAATGGTGGCACCGTTCCTGGAATTGTACCTACGCGTATACTTAGGTGTCATGGCTGCCATGTGGCGCCTGTGTTTCTTTCCGTACCCTTTGTTCTTCGGTGCAACTACTACGGGCAACGCTCAAGTTGAAGTTGGTCTATATTCGGCTCAGCTACCTTTCTTTGAATTAGCAGACGAAAAACTGGAAAGAAAGCAAATGCTGGCAAAGCGCTCTAACACTGTCTCACTGAGATAACTACTGAATGCAACAACACCAGGAATGTCGATAAACAAGACTAACCGAAACACTGTTTAGTACAGTGCGCACCAAGTTTTCAGCTTTTTATCGCTTTGTCTCCGTCTTTCAACTTTCGACACTTTTGACTGCAACTAACTTTTATTCTTTGAAATTTAGATGTGAAAAATGAAATTAATGTGGCGGAACTGGGCGTCGATGGAATGGCAGCAGCAATGTCTTGTTCCAGGATTTCAACGTGTCGTCGGTCTGTCCCACGGACTATCAACCTTTGGCAGACCATTGGAACAACAGGTCGGTTGTAAGATGATGTCAAATGCTGGCTGACTTTTGGCGTTTTCAATGTCAGACGTTCAGCTCGGCTTCAAAGTTTTCCAGAAAACCAACACGCTAACACGGTCTCTTCTTTTCCTATATTTAGATCTACGGTGATATCCGATTCCCCTTAGTTGGCCCTCCCACACCTCCGGAAACTGGACTAGATTGTTGCTTTTGCTGCTAACTTGAGACTGCCCATGTTTTGTTGAGAATTTCTTTTTTCTTATGTGTATTGCTAACCATTTTTGTACTATGTTTCATTTCATTCTTCATTTAAAAAAAACAAGATGATTTCGTATAGGAATTCTATCGGTACTTATTCAATTTTTTAAATTTCCCTTCCACCTCCAAACAGAAAACAAATACAGATAAAGTCTTCCGTTATGTCTAGAGTCCCCTCCCCGTTGATAAATGAGTTGATCAAGCAAAGAGTAGTTAAGGTTTCGTCTATACAATATAACAATGAAATGTTGTTTCTATCATTTCGTGTATCATTGTCTCTTTGCTTTTAACTCCCCTCCTTTTTCGTTAGAATTCTTGCTTTCCCAGACTCTATCCGTTATTTAAGGTAGGCGTAATTGCAACTTCAGCATATCTATCTTCTCTACTTGGATGAAAAGAAATACACAAGTCAGGTATTTGAAAAAGCACGGGTTATTTTTTACTATACACGTTTACATGTTTCTGAAATAACTGTAAAATTTTATGTGAATAACCTGATGGTTTCAACGGTCAAAACAAGGGAAAATGCCCCACGTAGAATATCCGAAGAATGATATAAATATAGCTTTTCGGGTTGGGTGGGATGCGGGAGGTCTTTTCAGATAAACACGAAAGCTTTTAAGTATGTGTCTATATATAAATATAATCTCGTGCTGGCAGATCACGTGACCATCATTTGGTAGCTCTTTCACAAAGTTAAACTCAAAAGTCTGTCTGGTTGCGCATTTATATCCAGCGGAATCATAACTGTTTTCCCTCTTGTCAATGGCGAATCTGTCGCTTTTTTGGATCTAGTTCAGGGACTGTCGTTGTAAATCACGAGTCTGGAATGCAAGCACGGCAAAACTAACTCTATGGGGTTGCTTTTAGCGGAAAGATCTTTTCAGTGTGGCTGAATTACACACGTAGGTGACTGGATTTCATCGCCATTAATCAACTGTTTTAAAAGTGATACGCAGAAGCGTTATTTCTGTAAGAATAGATGCTGATGAACGGGCCGGATGGTTGAATTACCTTGTACGCTACAGTGAAGAAGCTATGCGACAAAATTCTTATATGAGCCGCTCATAAAGGGTCTCCCTGAATGGCGGACCATTGTTGCAGTATCCAACTTTTAGGATTTTATTAAGGCAAAACTAATTAACCGATTTCAACGAAACTTGACACGTGCATTAAGTACTGCTAGGGCTAGCAATGCTATTTTTTGGGTTGCGAAAAGGCTCTTACACTTCACTATAGATTAGTTAAAAAGCTGCATAGCATGCATGTGCATTGTAACCTTGCTAATAAGTGTATCACGATAAATGTCACTTGGTGCAATATGCTAATCGGTGTTTCTTTCTTCAACTGCGCAATACTTGAATCAAATGACGACTTCACGAGTACTATGCTATACTGTTCCTCGAGAAGGTCTGTTTATAAACGTGGGGACATGACAAATAGTAAAGAATAGTCATAAGAACCGGTAGCTTTAAAAGTTACCAATTCATTGCAACTAGCACTTGAAATGACTTGAATGATACTACTATATCATCCGTTTACAGTTCACGCAAGTCAAAACAGTGAAACCCGCAACAGCTTTACTGATATTACATAGTTCATTACTTGGATTCACTTATAGTAGATTTGAAATTAAGACTCAAGGATAAGGTTTCATATAGTTTGAAGTGGCACCTAGTACCCATCCCGTGATATGTAGGAACTTTGTTCTGTACATTCGCATTCCGAGGTCCATTTTGAGATGTCCAACTTGCTTGGGTAGGTCAGCCGTGGTAAATGGAATCTACGCTGACGTCTCTGAGTAAAAAGGTTCGGTATCCGTATTTGTGCGCCCCGTGATATTTCGCTTAGCGTCTAAGCCGTTCAAGATAGAAACATCGTTTTACTAGGACCTCCCACACCACTTTGGGTGCAGCCCAATCCAGTCCATTAAAGCGGTGCACTGGGATCAAAGCGGGAGGCAAGTAGTAGTTCAAAGGTAGCGCCTTCTGAAAATATTGAGCGTGTTACAATTTGAAGATTCTGTCTCTCTCAAAAAGTGCTGTGATATTAACGAATATTTGAAAATTTTGGCGGTTTATCTCAGTCGATTATGAACCATTTCTAAATTTTTAATTATTCACAATGCTTCTCATAATAAAAGAAAAGGAATATCGTTCGAATTGACTAACATTGGAATTTGACTTGACATGGAACGCGTTGCATTCATAGGTTGACTAACATTGGAAACTAGTTTGATTTGACCCGGAACGCATTGCGTTCAAAGGTTGACTAACACTGGAAACTAGTTTGACTTGACCCGGAACGTATTGCGTTCATAGGTTGACTAACATTGGAAACTAGTTTGACTTGACAAGGAACGCATTGCGATCAAAGGTTGACTAACATTGGAAAATAGTTTGACTTGACAACGAACGCATTACATTCATAGGTTGACTAACATTATAAACTAGCTTGACTTGACATGGAACGCATTGCGTTCATAGGTTGACTAACATTGGAAACTAGTTTAACCTTAACCCGGAACGCATTGCATTCATAGGTTGACTAACATTGGAAACTAGTTTGACTTGACCCGGAACGCATTGCGTTCAAAGGTTGACTAACACTGGAAACTAGTTTGACTTGACCCGGAACGTATTGCGTTCATAGGTTGACTAACATTATAAACTAGCTTGACTTGACATGGAACGCATTGCGTTCATAGGTTGACTAACATTGGAAACTAGTTTGACTTGACCCGGAACGCATGTGTTCGTAGGTTGACTAACATTGGAAAATAGTTTGACCTGACAAGGAACGCATTACGTTCATAGGTTGACTAACATTATAAACTAGCTTGACTTGACCCGGAACGCATGTGTTCATAGGTTGACTAACACTGGAAACTAGCTTGACTTAACAAGGAACGCATTGCGTTCATAGGTTGACTAACATTGGAAAATAGTTTGACCTGACAAGGAACGCATTACGTTCATAGGTTGACTAACATTGGAAACTAGTTTGACTTAACAAGGAACGCATTGCGTTCATAGGTTGACTAACATTGGAAACTAGTTTGACTTAACAAGGAACGCATTGCGTCCATAGGTTGACCTAACATTATTAACTATAATGACTTGATATTGGGGCCATGAGTGACCTCAGAATTAGCCGTGCATGGTGTTAAAAGACGTGAATTGACACGGTAAATTTGTATTTCTAATTTTTATTGCTTATTTCGGCCTAATCTGTGGAAAAAGCTTCCAAAACCATCAATTCAAGCGAGGTGGACACAGCTTTTGGTTTCTAGCTCCCTTATTTATAAAGTTGTTTTAACAAATAAAAAGATTCTCCATTCCTCTTACTATGAGTAATTTAAATATTGTAAAATTATAAATGTGTGACTTATAAGTAACCAAGTATTGTGAAAAAATGAAATTTAGAAACGGTTCATAAACAGCTAAGGTGACAAAGCAAAACTCCCAAATTTTTAAGATTTTTTCTTTACTTCAAAGCGCCTTTTGAGAGGGACGAAATCTTCAAAACGAGACAAACTTTATATTTTCAAAAGGCGCTACCTTTGTACTTCAACTTTCTTTTAAAACGATGTTTCTATCTTGAGGGGTTTAGGCGCTAGACAAGTTTGAAAAGAGTACACTTTTTTGACCGCCGCCAGGTGAAAATAGCGTGCGTTCGGTATACTCGCCCCCTGCATACTTTTTCACTTTGCACCAGAGCACAAATATGTGGCATCAACTATTACGGTCCAGTTCATCAAGCAAAATATTGTACAAGACTTGGAACGCCGCAGACGCGAGAACTTGGTCCCTTTTTAAAGAGTAAGCGGCTAATACAAGATGATCCTTGAGATGCCAAAACCAACCGCACCTTCCACATTTTGGGGCTACTACAAGCTCCGTACCGTCCCCCCCAGGTGCCTTCGTGGCCAAAGTGGGCACCTTTTCCCACCATGTACCCACCACCAACTGACGTAATTAACAAAAGTGAATTGATCATATATTTCACTGTAGTGGGAACTTGGAGTGGGTTTAAAGTCAAACTTAACCAAGTAATCCATTCAAAAGCGGATAAGTTCAGGAATGGGGTGCTCGTTTACTAACATTATTTTACTGATACTATTTTAGATTTTAATGATATAATGAAACCGCTTACTAAATTAATTACATAGGCAACAGCTTATGTTAAATTATGTATTAAATTATGTATACATAAACTTGTGTTAAAAAACGGTTAACCTTCAAGTGCAAACGAACATATATGTTCGATTATATATAATCATTATCGTATAAGGTCTGTAATAACAAAATATGGTTACTAACTTTTATTTGAACCACATCAGTTCGTGATTAATAATTCTATTACTAACCATGAATAAATAGTTTTAAAAAATTCTATTAATGCGTATCTCTCGTTCAGGTAAAATATAATATGTGGCAACGCTGGATTGTTTTGATATGCTTCATGTTTTACAGTTTCCTAGCAGGTGATAACCTGGTGATAACTTACTTCGCCGGTTTCTTCCTGGCGTTTCTTTGATTAAGCTATATTGACATCCTCGCATCCTCCTAATCTTTAGTTGAATAGTGTAATTTATCCTCACAATTACTGTATTCCTGCTTAGGTCAAAAATTTAGTCAAAGTCTGTTTAGACTTAAGTGGTGAACATGGAGCCGACCTTTGCAGCCGAACAAACAGGTACCAAACCCAAGAATCGCGATCAAAGCTCCAGCTATGGCTCCAGGCCCATGCAGAATAAGAAACCAGGCCCCAGTGTTACCCAAAAACCGGTTAACAAGGAAACATTGTCAACTGATAATTTGTCCGAGCTCTCGCCGCGTGATGCGGGGAACATCGACAAACTGCCCGGCGTTCTGTCCAATCAGAGTATTGTCAGAATAGTCATCACGAGACTCCCGTCGAAGAAATCTAAAAGCAAAAAAACTGAAAACGGCGAGGAAACTATCAAAGAAACAGACGAAACAAAGAAAGTCAAGGATACTCGGGTATTGACCATCACAAAAACAGATTTGGAAACGTTGAAACTGCACCAGATCTTTCCCATGAAGTTTCTCGAGCACAGGTTCCCGAATGCCGTGCTGAAATGCGCTTGCTGTAACCTCCACTTTGCCGAAGTTGGCGAAGCTCACAGGCATTTGAAAAGCGGGAAGCATGTCGAAGCCGCCGATCAAGTGGCGAGGACTCAAACAGTTCATCTTCTACCGAAACCGACAGACGACATGAACGAGGCCCTAGCCAAAGTAGTTGCGGAGACTGCTGCTGAACCTTCTGTCCTTACAGTTGAAGATTTGGAATTACGAGCCCAAATAATGGCAAAGCTGGGGGATGAAGTCCGAGGCTCAGCCCCGAACATATCCTTTGAACTGTATGGATCTTCTGCGACTGGTAAATGCTATTAAACTGTAATTTTGTATCAATTATAAAATATGTCTTGTCATATAATCTACTGCTCTCTTCAATATTACGGTAACTTCTACTTAATAGTGTGTGTATTTATAAATAAACCGTCAGCTTATTTGAACTTGCTTTACTGAATATTAGCAAATAAGATAATAAGTTTATTTTAACAATTAACTGTTCTCATTGATATAATTACAGGTTTGGGTTTTAAGACTTCTAACATAAACCTCTCGGCCAGCTGCACGGACGACCACGTTACAGCGGGAGAAATCTTACAAACCGTCTACGAGATCGTTCGAACCTCTACTGCGTGGACAGATTTGCAACTGGACTACAGCACCTTCAACAGGGTTCCAGCCCTTGAGTTCCAGGACAAGGATCACCAGCTCAGACTATCGGTAACCGTCGACAAAGCCTCGTGCCAGACGAGCCGGCTACTGAAGCAGTACGTCGAGTTGGAGCCCCGTTTTTGCACACTTGCCGTGTCTCTCCGAGTGCTGGCACGGAACATGCAGCTGGATCAGCCGGAATGTGGAACTCTTTCGCCGCATGTGTTTCCGTTATTGGTCCTGTACTTCCTGCAGCAGAAGAAAGTGGTACCCGTACTTCACGAATTGTCGCCGACCAAGGATGATCCCGAGTCTTACATAAGTAAACTTCTTAATAATGTTTCGTTTAACAGTATAGTGGTTGATACATGCGTGTACACAGATATACAGATTTATAGATAGATAAATTGAGAGATAGAAAGAGGTAGTTAGGGTAAATGGATAGTTAGGTAATACTGACAGATGGGAGAAATGTAGATACATAGAAAGATAGGCATGTAGTCAGGTAGATAGATAGATAGGCAGACAGATAGAAAGATAAATAGACAGATAGGCAGTTCGTAGGTTGACAGATGGGTACGTAAACACAGATAAGCAGATAAATATTTAGATAGAATTCGACTTTAAATCCACATTCTTGATATCGTTATCCAACTGTTGAGTCTTGTTGACTGTGTTCTGCTGACTAATACTTGTTGCTTTGCATAGGTGCAGCTGAATACAAGGCTAGTCTTCAGTCTACTGACCCAGGAGAACCACCTTCAGTACCTGCCCTCTCCCTAGGCCAACTATGGATCGACTTGCTTCGTTTCTACGTCCTGCAATTCAGCTACGCCAGCGATGTCGTCACGGTACGCCGTTTGAAACCCACGAAGGAGGACCTGCACCTAAACAGGGGCGCCTTCTCCATCGAGGATCCCTTCCATCGCCGGATTAACCTGGGCTACACCAAGAAAGTCAAAACGCGCGTCTTTTTCCACGACAGCTTGATCCGCGCTTTGATCTATTTCAGCACCCCGCAGCTGGGAACGGGTCCCCTATTCAAACAGCTCGCCAAAAACACGATTGGTTTCCATGGCAACGGTATACTGACGCCCGAAGCCGCGACAGAACTAATGAAACAGCTGAAAGAACCACTGAACTGGAATTTTAAAGCGCCGTTTCTACTTGGCGAGTGGAAAGTGAAACGCAAGTGCAAAGCCTGCAAGGAACGCGAGCATTTGACGAAGCACTGTCCGCTGATGCAAGTACCGGTGGCAGGGGAACTGCCACCGCTGGATCCGGGCCATATGGAGGCGCTGGATCAAGTCTGCAAGAGAAATTTCAAAATCATCTCACCCACGAAGAAGGACATAGAGAAGAGGCATTAATTCATTAATTACCGTAAAGATTAGTTGATTAATTATTCGCTAATCTAACAATCTAATTAGCTGATATGAAGGTAGATTTATCTGAATTTTATTCTAACTTGGCTATTACATCTAATTGTCAGTTCGTTTGTTTGATATTCAGGTTATTTGTTATTACATATTGATACCCTTTTTTATTTATATATATGTTTAAGCTGGAGTTTAACTAATAATTATGTACCTGTTGACCACAGAAAGGCGATTAAGAAGGACCTGGCGAGGTGCATTCGGGAAAAGTGGGAGGACGCCAAATTGACTCTGTTTGGATCGTCGACCAATAGTTTTGGCTTTTATGATTCCGACTTGGATGTCTGCCTGACACTCGAATCCAATCCCGATGCAATCGTAACTATAATATGTCCCCCAATTTAAATACATTAATTTAAAAATGCCATATACATAGATATATACGTAGGTAGGTAATTAGCAGATAGACAGATAGATAGATAGGTGAGGCATATAGATGGCTAGATAGATAGCTAGATAGATAGATGAGACATACAGATAGCTAGATGGATAGATAAATAGTAGAAGGATTGATAGATGGATAAATCGATAGACAGGTAGATAGACAGATAGATAAATAGATAGGCCAATAGGGTGGACAGACAGATCAACAAATACGCTTGATTGATCAATAATTAAATAGACAGATTGATATATTGAAATGTAGTTATATAGACAGATAGGTAGATAAGTAAATAGACGAACAAAAATGTAGACAGGTAAACAGATAGATAGGTGGACAGCAGTGGTGCCCAGAGGGGAGTGGTACGAAGCAGAATGCTTCGTGGAGTTCTAGGGTGGCCCCAGCCGAAGAATCGGAGACCTGAACATCTCTGTTACTTGACGATGCTAGCCATGTCTGTGATTCGGCACATGTCCACTTTCTGGAACGGGTGGTCACCCTTAGAGGCCTATAATTTTTGCATATCAACTAGGGGGGCGATTTCCCACCCAATGCTTACAACATCCCACTAAGTTTAAGGTGAACACTAAGTAACAATATGCCTCTGACCCTGATGTCCCACCCACTCACAATTTCATTTTTTTTTTTAAAGCCTGGGCTGCGCTGTAGTAGTGATAATTCAAAACTGGCACTGTTTCTACCACTCCACCACTACTCCTGACGCCCACCTTTGCCTACTTTGGAGCCACCCACAACATCTTCTACTGAGTGAATTGTTCGAACTAGACAAGTTTATGGGGATAATTTATTACAACTGCGTAAATTTACTCGTTGCGTACCCTGAGAAAAGTATGTGTTGAGCATCTCTTTCGTCCTGGCTTTAGTACTATAGCAGGATTACAGACAGGTTGGTGTAAGGGAGTATGACCGTTTCAACTGGTAGAAAGACAGACAACTCGCATTAACGCTTGAAAAAACAGAAAAGTATCCTCCCAAATTATTTTTGGGTTTGTGTTAAAAAAAAAAAACCTGAAAGGTCATCCAGCATGTCCAGTTTCTGCATACAATTTTTGCTAGAGCCTTCTCTACATATACCTTTAACAGGGGTCTTCCACTGTGGGGTGGACAACCGAAAGAAAGAATGTCGTTGATGCTTGAACCTATGGAGTTTTAGTTCCCTGGATCCTGTCTATACCAAACAGGTGTGACAGCTTGAACATCTAGTAGCGAAAAAATTTGCGCGCCTGCGGCGGCCAACTGTAACATTACCTCGAGGTACAGTCAAAACAGTTTTGCAAAACAAATTCAAGTTTGGGGAGATTCCTGAAGAGGAATGAGAGGGTCATACATATGTCAGTCTATAATTGCGAGCCATTTATTTTCAGTAGAAAAAGGTAGCAAATAGGTAAATAGTAAGAATGGCGGTGTCGCTAAAAAATAAAAGTGCAAGTAAGTTGACGTAATTTCATCGCAATACTTGGTGGGTGGGCAGGGTTTGGGTGGACACGCTTCGTGGCGATGGGTGGTCCTGGGCACCACTGGTGGACAGACAGATAAACAGATACATAAATAGATAGATAGGCAGATTATCAGGCAATTGACAATAGAATTTTTTAAATTTTGCTTTTCCTAAAGGATTTGGACTACGATATGATGGTTTCCCGCGTTGCCCGGATCCTTCGCAATAACGGCAGGATCTTTCGCGACGTGATCCCCATCCGCAGCGCCAAAGTGCCCATCGTCAAAGTGATCCACGGACCGACCAAACTGGAGATTGACATCTCGCTCTACAATCAACTGGCCGTTTCCAACTCGCACTTACTCGCCTGTTACGCAGCCATCGATCCCCGAGTCCAAGTATATTAACTCAAGTAAATTTAAGTATATTACGTATATGAATCGTTAATGGTTGGTTCAATTAACATCAGATTTAATTATATAATTATAATATCGAGCATATTAACTTGCAGTATTAACTTTTTCATTGACTTTTTTTTGGTAAATTAAATCAAAACAGCTGATAGGATACATGATCAAGGTGCTGGCCAAACAGTGCGAAATCGGGGACGCGTCGCAGGGATCCCTGTCGTCGTACGCCTACACCCTGATGGCCATCCACTACCTGCAGAGGACCGATCCGCCTGTGATTCCAGTTCTGCAAGAGGTTGTCTGCATTAAACTAAAACTGCATATATAAATAACATAATAAATAAGAATAATAACTACATATTAAATGATGGAAAATCGTTCTAGCTGTACCCTGCTGGAGAGGAAAAACCACAACGGATGGTGGAGGGCTGGAACACTTGGTTCTTTGACAACATTTCAAAACTGGTAATATGGCCATTAAAATTAAAATCAATGTCTGAATCCTCACCGGATGCTTAAGTATCTAATTAGAACATGTGTTAAAAGCTGTTATGAACTGAATTATAGTTAACTAGATTCTAATCGAACTTAGTACATTTAAGTTAATTTAAGAATTTTTAAAAATGCCATAGAATATAAATACCATTTGGCTAATAATTGACTTTATTCTGATTAAACTAGATTTGTTAATACTTATTTTTTAGTTTAATTTTTCTACCATTCGGTTCGAATCATTTCGAGTAAATACTATTGTGACCTTGTCGCGATGTATTCGTTCCGCGGTTTTTCGCACAGATGAGCGTGGGCGTGTTTTCGGTGTATGCCGAGCCCATCACGTGTTGTGTTCTTGTTTTCACGCGCGTGTGCGTGACCTTGCTCGCACAGCGGAAAAGATGGATTTTCCGTTCAAATGCTACGACTCTTACGTGTGACGATTTTTCACGACATTTTCTGAAAAGTATAGGAACTTAGCGGCTTAGTTGGTTTAAGGTGCAACTTAAACTTGAGGTTGATTAAAATTTATCCAGTGTTATCACGGCATAGTTTGGTTTGTGGTTTGTATATTTGTAACAGGTATGGTTTTGTTCTCTCTCTCAACTCTGTTGTTTTGTGTACCTTTAGTATCAGTTGAGTGGTTTAGATAATAGATAGAGGGATAAGGAAGTAGGCAATGGGAGATAGATAAGGTGGTAGGTAGGTAGGTAGATAGATGGATGGATAGATGGGTTGATGAATGGATGGATGGATGGATGCATAGACAGACAGGTTGGTGGGTAGATAGGGAAAAAGCATAAGTAGGTAAGCAGACAGGTAGATAATTAGGTAGGGTAGATAGCTAGACAATTAGTCAGCTACAAAAACCGATAGATAGATAGGTAGTTAGATAAATGGATAGACAGATAGATAGGTAACCACATAGATATATTGATAGATAGAAAGATAGATGAATGGATGGATAGACCGATGGATACGTAGCTAGTGATATATATAGATAGATAGATAGACACAGAAAATAGAAAGATAGATGGATAGCAGATAGACCGATAGATAGGTAGCGGAAAGATAGATAGATGGATGGATAGACTAGTTTGTATGTAGATAGATAGATAGATAGATGGCTAGATGGACAGATAGATCGACTATGGAAGAAACTGAAGAACAGATAGGTAAAAGTTTGCGATACCCAAAACTCTTTAACACATTCATCGAATTTTTCTATAATCTATAGAAAAAGGGAACCGTTTGGACCGGACTGGGACACAACAAGGAATCGGCCTCTGCCCTGTGGCTGGGTTTCCTGCAGTACTATGCAGAGAGCTTCGATTTCGAGAACCAAGTCGTCTGCATCCGCCGTATGAAACCTCTAAGCAAGCTGGAGAAGGCCTGGGGCGGAGCCGTAATCGCCGTCGAGGATCCCTTCCGGTTGACCCATAACCTGGGAACCGGAGTATCTCCGCCGAGTTCGTTACCTTTCATCTACTGTTGACATTAGAATCGATTCTAATTTGAATTTATATTAATTATTTTTTTTTAAACGAGGTCAATCAAGGTCATATTTTCCATAAATGTATTTAAAATGACTTTTATATATTTTATTTATTGAATTTCTTTTTGCTGGCTGGAAAGGTTAACTAATGGTTATTGTCACGTTTCTAAATAATTTAATATCTTATTATAAATTACGCAACTATAGTGGCTAATATAGCTGATGATAAAGATTAACCGTTTCATGTGTGACAACCTGTTGTAATGTTTGTTTTCAGTGGCAGCTTACATTCGCCGCATATTCGTCAGGGCCCTGCGGTTGTTTCACACTCCGGTGCAGAAGATACCACAACCGTTTCAGGACCTTTTGGTACGACCGATAGTTTATATATATAGATAGATATATTTAACTATATTATCTGTTATTGTTTATTTGTTATTTGTATAGATTATTTTATACATATATAGCCTATGCCTGTATTAGAGACATGAACATATAGCTTTGTATAAGATTTCAGTTATTTATTATTATTATTGAATCAAATGTAGCAATACTGGTTTGATCCGGACACGATCAGCAAGGAACTGCCGCCCAAGAAAGCCGTCGTCCGCCGCAGGAATCCTGGCAAACAGCACAACAAGGACGGACCGAAAAAGACGCCAAAGCAGCAGCTGAAGAAAGCGGCGACGAAAGCCACCGTCGACGGGAAGACAACAAAAGAGGAGACTGCCGGAAAAAGCGACGCTGCTCTAACCAACAAGCCAGGCGAAAATATCAACCAGACCCAAAATAACTCGCCGTCAGTCAACACTGGACTCCATTAAAAATTAACAATTGTTTTTAAGTATTTTGCAAAAAACAAAAAATTGGCTGGTTTATTGGAAATTCGACTAATTTTGAGGATCATTTAAATATATAAACTAGTCTGCGGATTTCTCGTTGCTTTTATCTAGCTGTCTTGACTATCCGTTTAATCTGACTAGCTACTTTCCATCTATCTATCTCTTCAAGCTACTATCTACCTAGCTGTTTATTACTTAACTGTATCTAATGATATGGCTATTTGTCTGTCCATCTATCTGCTCAGCTGCCTCTCTAGCTATCTGTTGATATAGCTATCCAACTATCTCTACCTAGCCGTCTGTCCTGTAACCATCATCTACATCTATCATCTGTGTATCTAAATATCTGTCTATTAATGTATCTACCCGTCTAT
>JAIQCU010001414.1:0-21016 GCA_022114935.1 Leptestheria dahalacensis
TCTATCTATCTATCTATCTATCTATCTATCTATCTATCTATCTATCTATCTATCTATCTGTCTATCTGACTAGCCATTTATCCATCTCCCTGTCATGTGTTAAATATGACACTGCAGTGGTACGAAATCTAGAACAAGTCTATCAGCAATCAAATTAAAATTTCCTCTTCTATTCACACCAATTGTCATATAATTTAAATACTACAGCACATAATTCAACTTAAGTTAAACATGACCAAATACAATTTAAATCCTAATACAAAAGAAAATAAAACTCTTTAAGGATAATACGATGGTTTTGCGCGTAGAACGACCGACTTGTTGAAAGGGCGACGGTTAGCGGAAGTACTGGAAAATGGGCGGGAAACTCCCACGCGGCCTCCTTTCCTCCCGCGGGCGTTGAGCCACTCGGCCCTGGTTAGTTGCGTAGACTCGTGCGGGTGTTCATCAGTTCGAACGTCACTGTCATCCCTTCAGGTCGCTCTCCCGTTCACTCCGCAAAGATTCTTGTTAACAATCTCGGACTGAGAATTCACCAATCGCTGAAATTTCAAAACAACAAAACATTAATTACTTACGTACTTAAGAATAAACAACATTAAAAAGTGAAGGCGAGAATAAAGAAAGCAATCGATTCGATTTTGATCTGAACAATCGCGCCGATCCAATGACGTGAGATGGATGTTGCTTCGCCCAAGATGGACAACTACTGGAATAATTCACCAGCCAGCCAGTGTTCTAATTACGAAAGGTAAAATCAACACGCTTTCAGTACCTTAACTCGAACCTGAATACTGAAACATGCAACAGCACATTGCAACAAGTTGCACTGGTTTTATCTATTTATCTCTCTCTGTTGTTGATTACTGTAATCGAAATAGAGCATCTTTCAGTCTGTATCTATCCATCTAACTATCTACATATCTATATCTATCTATCTAGTTATCTATCTATCTGTCTGTCTGTCTATCTGTCTATCTATCTATTTGCCTCTGTTGTAGATGACACAGTCGCACTAGAGTTACAGTCTATCTATCTACTTATCTATATAGCTGCTTGTCGATGTATCTATCTATCCACCCATCTATCTACCCACCTATCTATAACTATAAATAGATAAGAGAGCGATATCTGTTGATTTTTTGCTTATTTCTTTCAAGATTTATCTCGAATGGTTAATTTGTGAAAAAGAGTTTGATTAGAAATAGCTGCGGGTGATACACTGCCCGAAAACAGGGCGGAACTCCAGTCTTCTCCCCCGATTCTTTCCTCCTCCCCCCCCCCTGTGGGGGGGGGCTTATTTCCACGCCGCGTGACCTCTGCACGTGCACGTGGGCCAAAAATCCCGTAGTACCGCTTGTTCAACTCGTTCTCTTGTTTAAAAAATATTTAAAAAACAGTTAATTTGAATATAAGACTTAATTATAATTAGGATATCAAACAGGGCAACAACCGTTACTATGTAATAATCTCCTCGAAGAAAATTAATTTAAAATTTAGGTAATTTAAAACGGGACCAACATCCAAGACACGTGACCATAAGCCAACAATTTGGAAATCCTCTGTTCAGTTGCATTGGATATTATGTAGAACGAATAGTAATGGTAAAGAATTGAACTGAATGGTTGTTTTCTTGAAGTTAATGAAAAGAGTTATGAAACGCGTGTTATCAAGGTCTTATTTTCGATTAAACTTGACTCTCGGTGTGTGTTTCTTGCCCCAACGCCATTGGTGCTTTTCTTGGACTCTGGTTTTCAGTCTGGATGTTGTGGCGAGGAAAAAACTACCAACGAATCGATACAAGTTTTCGTTCACGTGTCCCGTCTCGTGAGCTGCAATAGGCACTCCTTGACACAGGCAAATTCAATTCCAATCTATCTATCTATCTATCTATCTATCTATCTATCTACTTGTCTATCTATCTATCTATCTATCTATCTATCTATCTATCTATCTATCTATCTATCTATCTATCTATAAAGAATAATAACCTGATCTTGGTTGGTATTTTTGAAAAAGAAAGCGCAGAAATTGTCGAATGTCCTTTTTTTGCTGAATAATTTGCATAGAGATGGATTGGGTGTGTAGATCGCGTTTCCGCGTAACCAGCAGCGCTGTGCCAAAAACCAAAGTGAAGGTCACTTGAAAGTGTGCACAAACTGTTGCGCAGTTGTGTCCTCTGCACTACTGCGGTTAAACTTAATTATTCTGTTTAAATGCATCAAATGACCGAAAAAATACTGATCATTTAGTATCGTCGTGGTACTGTAAAATAACATATTTAACCATACGGTATAAATTAATGGTATACAAATAAAATATAAATTATTCTTGACTTTAATAGCACAAGTAATTTTTCTATTCATTTATCGCTTCACAAGACGTTTTGATTATTGTCTTGATTTCGTATCAAATGGATAGATATAGACAGATAGGTAGCGAGATACATTGATTGATAGATAGATAGATGCATGGATGGATGTGATAGATAGATATATAAATAAATGGACACGTAGATGGATAGATAGGTAGACAGATAGATGAGACTGAAGGTTATACCTTTAGATCGATAGATAGATAGATAGATAGATGGATGGACGCATGATGTGTTGTTTTACTTATCTTTCAAGATAATGTTTTTACTTGACCGTCATCTTTCAACTTATTGTATTATTACATTAATAATATTGAATGTGTTATACATTTATATTTAAAAACTGATAGATTAAAATTCAGTATGTAAAGTAGATCAAGAAATGACGACTAGGCATTTAGAATTGTAATTGGCGGTGAAACTGTGGAAATCGGGGAGTGAAATGCGGAGAACACGCAGTTGGTCGATCACGTGTTTGGGAGGAAAGCGTTGAACCGCAGGCATCACGTGCTGCACATCGTGAAACACACCAACCAGCAAGGCTTGTTTCACTCAAAAGTCTATCGTCTATCCATCTATCTATCTGTCTGTCTAACTATCTCTCTGTCTATCTACCTGTCTATCTATCTATCTATCTATCGACTCGCATAACACACTTTTCAGCATTTTGATTAACTTTAGTCAAGACGTACTTAATCTAACTCTAATTAGTTTAAAATCAGAAAAATTACAATATCGTTTGATTAGTTTACAGCTGAACTAGACTGGATAGACAATCTAAACTGGAGTGTTTCCGACATTAAGTTGACTGATCACATTCATGATTGAATTTATTTCGAGATTACAGTGGTTTATGATCCATCTAATTTTAATTACTTTAACTATACAATACGTTTTAACGTTGCTTGATTATAGTTTAAATTTCCGACATTTAGTTGACTGTTCATAGCGATGAAGTTGACAAGAGTTAACTAAAATGATATCGAGTTTAGTAAACACTTGTCGACTTTTCAAAGTCGATATCGTCTCAATGTCGGAAGTCCTGGAAAAAAGTTAAGTTGAATTCGACTCAAGTTGCTTAAAACCTGGAAAGTCAACTTGAGGTGAAAATCGTATTGACTGTAAAAGGCGAGTCAACTTCCGAATCGATTTCAAAATTTGATTTCAATTGGGAATTCTAACAAGTCGACATTGGAGCCGTAAACACGACTTAGTTCGATTTCAAGTCAACAGTTTATCTATCTATCCATCTGTCTATCCGTCTATCCATCTATCTACCAGTCAGTTGTAAGTTCAAAGTCGACAGTTGCAAAAAGTCAATCTGCAAAAGTCGCATCTACCAGACACAAACAGCCTTGGCAATACGATATTCGAAGCGGAAAGTCGCAAAAACTTGAAACATCCCAACAAAAACAAAGTCGTAAACGCCAAAGTCGTGTTGTTATTCTGACGAGTGGAAAGGAAGGGATAACACGTGGCGACTCGCATCACGTGCTCCGGCCGGGGCCATTGAAAGTCACGTGCACAACGTGAATCTCCATTCAGAACTCAACTTTTCCACTTTACCTAATTGCTAAATTCGATATTAATTATTCATATAAAACATAAATAAGTTAAACTTAAAATTATAAAATTACAAAAAACCCACAAGAATCGACTGCAGAGAAAATTTAAAAAAACAGAATTAAATCTAGTGTCGACTAGCATCACGCACCCTGAGCTGATACTGCGGTTCCATTGGAAAGTCACGTGCAGAGCAGAGAATTTCTACTCAAAAACCGAATTCTCACACAAGAGTTCAATTAATCTAAATTAAATTACACAAACATAACGTTAACACGTTCTTAATAGCAAAAGTTAACTTCTGATAAAGTTAACAAAACATTAATGTTTAAGAAACATTTAAATCAACAAGACGAAGCCTTGACATCACGAAAAAGCCAACGGTTTTAATGATTGTCTTTAAAAAAAATTTACATTAAACAGTTTTGAGTTTGAATTTGCAGCTGCCAATTTCAAATGTTTGCCTTTCCTATTCGCTCGTACTGTTATTGCGGCCATTGAAACGGTTGCGCGGACCCGCACGTGCAGGTCACGTGACACGTGGTGCCACTTCAAACCGATAGTCACGTGCCCGGAGTCTCCCGCACTGCGCAATAGCCAATAATACATTAACTTAATATGAAAATTTAATCGATAAATACAGATATATATATATTTTACATATATATATTAGAAAATAAAATTTCAAATTGACCTAAACATGAATTTCTTCCTTAAATAGTAAGAAATATAAATAGATTAGTTTGGTTAACTGAAAAGTCTCAACGCCACGTGACCGAGCGGTTATTCAGATCGGTTCCAGCGCCCCGGTTGCGTAAGAGAGGAACCGGTCCACTAAAAGTCCTCCAAAAGGTCGAGCTTGTTTTTCTATAAACTACCAGCTTGTCGTTTACCTGGTCAATTTCGGTTTGGATTAGGTTAAAACCCCTTTAATTAACTTTGATTTTAACAACTGCCTATTTTTAACATCTATATTCGTTACAAGTAAATTACTGTTATACATATTGGTACATTACGGTATTAATACTAGCTATTAAGTTATATTAATTAGTATTAGATTAAAACCTGTGAGTTAATTCAAAAAATAATAATCGACATTTGTACTTGACTGGGCCAGCAGATTGAACTTCGCAGCTTCGGCCAACGACGACGGTGACTGCTCCTTCTCGTCCAGGAGGAAAATCGCACGGGTAAATTTTCCACAACTAATTTCATTACGTGTTAAGTTAATTATGTGATATTTAAAGTTTACTAACGCTGGCCATATTTAGTGTAACCTTATAAGGATATAAACAGAATTTACACGTAGTATAATAAGCATCTTACAACTATGTTAGTGAAACTCCAAAAAGTACGCGTAGAAAGATTAGTTAATTAATGTGTAATCTGATAATTCATTGATTAATTAACCTTGTAATTAGATTAATGGTTAGATGTATTTGTATTAGAAATGATAGTGTTGAAACAATCGCCATATGTAGAACAATAAATTGCGATCATATTACGACTATTGGCGGTATATCCGAGATCACCATGATATTCTTTCATATTTCTGCCGGATATATTTTTGAATCAAATAATCCAATTCAAATTGTTATATAATAATTAATAAATAATGTTGCAGGACCCAATGTCTCACCGGATCATCGAGAAACGGCGGCGCGACCGGATGAACAACTGCCTGGCTGATTTGTCGCGTCTCTTACCGGCGTCTTTTCTCAAGAAGGGCCGCGGACGCATCGAAAAGACGGAGATCATCGAAATGGCCATCAAACACCTGAAACACCTGCAGGCGCACGCATGCCAATCAGGTTTGCCATCTGTGATTTTATGATTAACTTATTTTAATTACACAGTAATTGATAGTATGAGAAGATAATAACAACGGCAATGACGAATTAATTATTTCAAGTTTAAAACAATAATAATGCTTTGAAGTTGTGAAATCAATCATATGTTTAATGCAAACATATAATAATATTGTTGGCGTATGTTATAAAAATGTATCAAAAATTATTTATTTTCTGCAGAAACGTGCGAGATTGCGGCCAGCTTGGAAGGAAGGGCCCCTCCGTCTGAGCAGTACCGTCTGGGTTTCCACGACTGCATCTCCGAGATGATGCACTTTCTCGTCGAGGTGGAGGGTTTCTTTGCCGAGGACGCATTCTGCGCTCGGCTCGTCAGTCATCTCCAGAAACACTTTGACCAGCTTTCTTCGGGTAAATCAATCGCCAAAAAATCACAGTGAAAAATGTAATATGGGCTAACAACAGGGCTAATAACGGGTTCTTGATATTTAATTTAGCAGGCGAAGCTTACGCGTGCTCAGAAGCCCGCAGCTCGTCAATATCGTCGGGGAGCAACAGCGGACTAGAGACGAAAGCTAACGGAGGGTCGTCCTCGGAAGAAACGCCCGCCGGTACCTCAATAGCCAGTTCGACATCAAACTCTATCTACTCGTCAGCTTCCCGTCTGGAAAACAGTGCAAACCACGCATTGAAACAGCACAATGGCTACTGTAAGTGCATGCAACATCAAATAGATAACTAGATAGACAGAGATAAGAGCTGTTAAATAATCTATTTGGATTAACTGAAAAATTGTGTACGAAACAGGCGATACGCAGAGTCGTGAAGACCATTCAACATCAACGAACTCTTCTGCCAAAGATTCGCATTCACCTGATAACCATTCCTCGACGCAGAACGACTCGGACAACTGCGGCTCGCAGCTGCGCGAGATGCTCCTGTCGACCAACCCTGACTCTTGCGGGAAAAAGCTCAGCGTCCACTCTGATGATGCGTCTGGAATGTACAAATTCAAAACCAACATTCACCAGCGTTTTGCCGCCGAACACGTCTACCTGACGCCTTCGACGAGCAGCATCGAGTTTGTCGAACATGCGGAAGGCAGCTTTGAGCAAGAAACCAAACGTAGGCGACTGGAAGAAGATCTGCAAAGGTCCAGTCCTTTCGAGAATCACGAAATTCCCATCGTGGTTGCACGAAATCAACATCATTTGGCTGTGACGGCAGTTCAGCACGAGCCACTCGTCAGCTCGACGCCCGGCAGCAATGCTGTCGTCCCCATATTCGCCCTACACCCCCAAGGGTCGTTTTACATACCGATGACTCTAGAAACCTCACTGATTCTTCCCCTGCTGGAACATCCTGTCGAGGGAGGCCTGCAGCCCATGTTGCATCCAGTGAGCATCAGCGTTAATTTCTGTCATCCTTCACGAACCATTTCGACGAAGCCGTACCAGAATCCTACAATAACCGCTACAAACCATTCAGATTCAACAATAGCCAGGATCGACGGTCAAGGTGACGCTTGGAGGAACGAAGCCCATCATGGACGTTTCACCGAGAAACGGTCCTCGAAAACACGACGCGTGTCGACAGAAGACCCGCCCGACAAACCCAACCGGTCATCGTCACCCACAAGGGAGGTTAACCTCGCGCGTCAACTGCGGGCTTCGAGGCAGAACGAGTACCAGCAGCAGGCGTGTTCCTCTCGGTGGTCGTACTTGATGGCCGCGAACAAGCGTCAGCCGTCTTGAATACTTTCTGAACATATATCTATAACCTAGATACATGTGATATCATTGTTTCTGTATATTCGTGGTCAAGTCACTGATGTCGCTCCGGCGGATTATTTCATTTGTTACGGAGATCCACAAGGAAAAAATACAAATAAAACAGAGAATCAACTCGGGTTCAGAGTCTGTTTTCCATCTGTATTTACAGTTCACATTGTAATATTGTTATTTTTCTTTGTCTTTAACTGGCAACCTCTGACCTCAAAACTACGATGTAAAATAACCAGGGTGTTCAAGAAACTATTCCAGTTTTTTTCCCCTTACACACGCAGCCAGTACATGGACGACCTGACGCGGTTGTAGTCGGGCAAGTTCTCCACTGGTCCGACACCGACGACAGCCGGGCAGCGGTCATAGATGTACTTGTTGCAAACTTCACGGACGTCGGCAGCGGAAACAGAGTCGATACGGGCGGCCAGCTCGTACAGAGGAATCCTGCGGCCATGAGCCAGGATCTGTGAGCCAATGTCGGCGCTCACCTTGCTCGGTCCGTCTAGCTGGGCCAGCAGAGAGGTCCTGAGAGCGTTCCTGGCACGTTCGACATCAGACTCGGTCACGGCAGAGCACAGACGCATCCACTCATTTTGCAGGTTGAACATCATGTCCTGGACATTTTTGATTCACCAAGTTATTCAAAAGTTTACATAATATTTCAGACAATTTATATTAATATTACATATTTTAATTTCATAGCTTAACTTGTATAATAAACTAACTAATTAAACATAAAGGGCTAGAACTTGTTAATCTTCGTAAAATGTTTTCCATCAACTGTGACGTACCTCGATTTTGAGAGGATCGCAGACGAAGTAGGTGCCCCACAATCCGGTGTCCTTATAGTTGGTGTTGAATGATTCAAACGAGTTGCAGAGTTTCAACTGGGCAGCAGACTGGGCCAAGAAGGAAGCGTGGTTCGCACCACCTCCGTAAGAGCGGCTCCAGGATCCAACAATGGCCTTGGCCACGTTAAGGGGCACGTTGTCCGGGTCGGTCCAGCCGCAGCCCTCAACGGCGATGGCGACGTAGGCGAAGGGAATAGCGTCATCACGATCACGGATTTCAGAACCTTTAAACAGAATAGTGCCACACTTCTGAGAAAATGGAGAGTAACTTGAAATAACTGGTATCAAATTATCTATCTATCCATCAATCTATCTATCAATCTAACTATCAATCTATCAATCTGTATCTGTCAATCTATCTACCTGTCTACCTGATCTACCCATTGATTTATCTTACTACCTATCTATCCATACCAGAACCTTCTAAAAGAATAGTTCCAGACTTTGGACGAAATGCAAATGTTAACTTGAAATAAGAAAGTAGTACCAGTAAATCTGCAACGCTCAAGGGTTGGTGGAGCTTTGCCCTCATACTTGTTGCTAACCGAGCCCAGGTGCTGTTCGGCAAGCTTCACCAACTGCTCGTGCTGTACACCACCAGCTGCGGAGACAACCATGCGGGAACCTCGAAAGTTGGTCTTCACATAGTCGACGAGGTCCTGGCGAGTGAAGGACCTGAGATTCGGAAACTAATTAGAAAGACATTTCCAGAACAAGTGGTTTACAAATGTAATGTACTTAATATTCTTTGTGGGTCCCTGCACGGTCTGTGCCAGAGGAGTTCCCTGGAACGCGGTGGCGTGCAGGTAGTCCATGACAACCTCGCGCAGGTTCGAGTCCAGTTCTTGCACCTCTCGCAGAACAACGGTGCGTTGACGTTCAACATCCTCATCAGCCAGCTTAACATTCTCTAAAATGTCGCCCAGGATTTCGAGCGTCTTGCCGACATCAGAAGACAAACACTTGGCAGTGATGATGGTGTTCTCACGGTTCGTCTCGGCGCTCAGTTGAGCTCCGACTTTGTCAAGCTCCTTCTCCAGTTCGTACTGAGAGCGCTTTTCTGTGCCCTACAACACATGCTCATGAGTAACGTTGGGGCCTCGGGATTATATCTAAGAGCACAAAACATACCTTGAAAAGCAGATGCTCAACGAAATTTCCCGTTCCGTTGTTCTTGGGGCTCTCGTAACGAGCGCCAGCCTCGATCCACACTCCAATGCTGGTGGTCGGCGCATCACCATCTTCAGAAGCGACACGGATACCATTATCCAAGACGGTCAGCTTGGTCGGAGGGACGTTCTTCAGGGCCTGTTCGTAATCAATGGCTGCCGCTGTAGCCTTGCACCGGGCAGAAACCTGTAGCAGAAATCGGAACACTGTTATTCAACCTTCACCAATAATTTAATTTACAGTAATTGTGTTCAATAAATAAAAGTTAGAAAACTAACCTGGTACAAGGAACCATTCTTGGCAAAATTGATTACAGACGGAGAAATCTTCAACAATTTCGACGCCATTTTCCTGCAGCCGACGAAAGCCTGAGAAGGGAACGGGTGGCAGCGGCAGCAAATGCGCATTTGCCACTAATTTAATAAAAATCAACTTTTATCAGCAAAAATCAGCCTTGCTTTCATTCAACACTTCGATTGTTTTTAAATTTTAATAAATTATCTAAAGCATGATACATTATTCAGATTAATTCTGTATGATTCATTATCTATATGGCAACAGCGCAGCCATTTTGGCGGGAATTCAAATAGTGTATTTTCCCGGGGTTTATCTATATCAAGTTAAGCTAATATGTAATAAATAGACTAGAGCATATCTTAATTACTCAAATATAGACATCACATATGAAAGGTATCACTACGAACAGCACATTCATAATTCACAGCATCAACGTGTAAGAATGACTTGGTGTAAATAGTAAATACCAACTAAACATTCAGATTTTTTTAATCATTTAACTTAACTTAAGTTAACTGGCAGTTTATCAGCTAAGCCACTAATTTATCTCGTCATTTACCGACGTTTATTTCCAGTGATTTAAGAACAATGATATCTTGATTAATATTGGTTTTTGTGATGATTCTCTAATGGATCTAGCTACCTCTATCGACCTGCCGACTAGCTTGTTTATGACTCACCCTAGAGCACAATCGGATCGGTGTCTGTCGAAGCCTAGTACACCATCGATCGGATCGGTGTCTGTCGAAGCCTAGTACGCCATCGATCGGCGTCGGTTCTAGGCCTAGGCAGCGCCTTCGATCTATGTAACCTAGGCTAGTATATAAACCCCTGCCCTCACTCACTTACTCAGAAGAGAGCCCTCCAGCGTTCTCTTACTCCTACACCTCTTCCGTCTTCGTCTGCACCAGCTCCATGTAAGTCCTTTGTGTTGTACTAGCCTTGTAATACAAGCTACTTGAGATAACTGACTCCTTACTTAAATAATAACCTGGTAGGTGACGTGTCCCATAAGAACCGTCACAGTTTTCATTGATGCAGCGTATATTTATCACGAATAAAAGGACAACTAATTTACACGAGCTAGTGGACAAGTCGAAACAGACGAATTATAGTATGTCTAATTATTTTAAGTTGATGCTCAATTTACTGACGTCCATAGAAAGCTAAAACTGCTACATTAGTAAATCGTTTCTAGCTGTTTTTTTCTGTCAATATGGAAACTAGATGGTTTGAGCTGTTGTAGTCCCGCAGGAAGTTCCGTTATTGCAATCCACCACGTCCTCTGGCTCGTGGACACACAGCCACGGCATCCTCTTCTGAAGCTCTTGTCGATACCTTGATGATAATGTTAAAATTTAATTAACTCTTAACGTGATTGATATGGTATTATATTAACATTAATATATTATCTTATTAATATAATCTATATTTAATCTATTTTAATTTAAGTATAAATGGCTATAACATACTTTGGGTGGTTAATTGCGTAGATGAAAGGGTCGACGCAGGCAGCAGCTTTGCAGGTACACGCGGGGATCATGGAAACGAACGGGGTAACAAGCAGTCGATTTCCGAAACAGGCGATGAAAGCCACAATGAAGTACGGTGTCCAGGAAAGCAGAAACAGCGATGTAAGAGTGGCGCCGACCTTGGCCACGCGTAGTTCCTGCCGAGCGGAAGATGCGGAACCGCCGGATCGCAGACTCTGAACGTTCATCTTATCCGCCTGTGCTTTCCAATAACTTTTATAAGTTAGATCTCGATTTTTTAAATCTAGTATCTTTTCAGTATGTGTTAAAATTTAAGTACATAGACAGATACAGACAGACAGACAGATAGATAGATAGATAGATAGATAGATAGTTAAACAGATACATAGATGGATGGATGGATAGATAGATATATAGATAGATAGACAGAAAGATAGATAGACAGATAGATGGATAGAGACAGATAGACAGATAGATGGATAAGATAGATAGTTAGAAAGATAGATAGACAGACACACAGATGGATAGGTTGATAGATTGATAGATAGATAGACAGATGGATAGATAGATAGATAAATAGATAGATAGACAGATAGATGGATAGATTGATAAAGAGATAGATAGACAGACAGGCAGATAGATAGATAGATAGATAGACATACAGGTATATAGGTAGATCGATAGGTAGATAGATAGACAGACAGACAGACCTAAAACTAAGCAGATAGACAGGTAGTTCCGTTTTATATTAATATATTCTTTTACGGTGTCGAAAATGTTGAAATAGGTGTTGACCTGAGCTTTGAGCTGGGCTTCATGCTGCGCAACGTGGATTACGATCTTTGTATAGCAGAAGGTGATGACCGTTAACGGTATCACGTAACACCAAACCCAAATAGCCAGGACAAATAACTTCGCACTGGTCGTATCGGTCATGTAGTCGAAGGTGCAGCTCGTTAAGTAACCCTCTGTCAATAAGTTTTAACAATCAATCAACAAATATCAATGATATACGAACTCATTATAGCTTACTGGTTATTTTAAATTTGTATGAAAAGACAATTGGTTCATCAACTAAATTAGATAGATTTAATGTTATGAATATTAAGTATAAAGTAGTTCGTATAAGTCATGAAAGCTAATTACGTCATTACCTGGAACGAAACGGTTCCATACTTCGAAGAACGGTAGCAGCGCTACTGGCGAACTGTACAACCAGAGACCAGCGATGACGGCCGCTGTTTTACCGCGACTTAATCGATCACCGAACGGCTCCGTGATACATCTGTTTCAATTAAATTTAGTAAAAATTAAACTGAAATGGTAAATGTTATAAACCTTAATCCAATAATCACAACACAATTTAGTATATCTACTTAATCTAAACCGGTATCAAGATCATTAACTTAATTCAACATGTTACTGTAACGCGGATAATTCGGGATACTTGTAACGATCGTAAGCAATAGCAGCGTTGGTAACAGCAGCACACGGTCCGGTGTAGGCGCCCAGCAGGCCGAAGATCTGACACCCAATTTTCCCGAAAACGGGGCCCTCATTGAAGCTGTTGATGATGAAGATGGGCGTCTTAACCATCATGAGGAAATCGCACACGGCCAGGTTGACGACAAACATGTTCGATGGTGTTAACAGGGTTTTCGATCTATCTTCCCAAAATCATTTCGACTGAATAAAACTGGAAATAGAAACCAATGTTTCGTATATACATACGTTACGAAGATGTAAATGACAATGCCGTTGCCAATGACCGACATAAACATGAAAACGATATAGAGGAAGCCGAGCAGATGGTGAAGCATCGGATTGGGTTCCTCGTACTTCAGCCAATGGGGATGGACGTAATCTTTGTAATCTTGAGGAGTGTTCCAGCCGTTCATTCTCGATTCGTACCTGGAAATCAAATTCAATTCAATAGAACAAATTCCAATCATCCATGAACAAGTTCAAATTCCATTAAAATGACTGCAGCATTTCAATGAAACTGGAAAACTAAACGGCGGTTAAAGTTAATTGAAATCAAAGTTGAGTACTTCCAGTATTCCATGGAAGGCCCCGCGCTTCCATTTCCAGATTCCAGTACATCAAACGTCATGTTAAGTAGCTGGACAGCTGCTGGAGAACCTGTTTTCTAACGTGCTGCAAAAGAAGTGATCCTCTTTTTATGCCAACGGCAGCTTTTGAATAATCACTGTAGTTACGTAAAAAAGGGAAAAGCAAAATAGATGGACGTCAGAGAGGGGCAAATGAAGCCTTTCTCGTTGGTTTACACGACATTACAGATGGACAATTCACAAGTCCCCCCCCCGGTACCTGAACTCGGAATTAATGGTCAATCTCATTTGGAAATGATAGAGAATTATTAGGAAATGAAAACCCGCAATGCCGCGCGGATTACACTTACCGTCCAGTGTGGGGATTGGGGTAACCAGCGACTCTTAATTGATCACGACACAACGCGGGTCGACACATTGTAATTTAATTATCAGATTCCCCGTCATTCTATTTGCAAAGTTTGTTTTAGTCTTAAATTTTACACTCGATTCAGTTATAATAATAGTTAATTCAGTTAAAAAAAGAAAAATAAGATTCATAATTTTTTAAGACTATTCATTTCACAGGAAAATAGAAATTTAACACAGAAGAACAAAGAACGACCGGTTGGTCTTCAAATTTTATTAAGAAAATTTGTATTACGCGGTTGTCATATAAACAGAGAATGAATTTTCGCTATAGATTATGAACATCTCCGGTGAATTCGCATATAGTGTCGTACTCCAGTTTGACAATCTCGTCCCTGTCGGGCAGAATCTGCAGCGTCGCCTCGCACCGATCCTTGTCCCGCTCCAGGATTTCAGCAATCTGTATAAACCCAAATCGATATTTAGAAATTCTGAATATAACTTAAGTAGTTGCAGGTCAATGTAAACAGTAACACACTTGTCCTCGACGACAGCCCGCTACGATCATGACGTACGGAGTCGAACGAGGTATCACCGTCTCTAACGCGGATGTCGGTACGTTGTCCAGCAGCCGGCCTTCTTCGCTTTTGCAGATACAGGTTTCTTCCGAGATGACATCCACAACAACCATCTGCAAAACCAATGATTAATTTAACATGAACTTTAATTAAGAATATAGCCCGTATCTAAGTATGTAGTTATTCATTGCAATTACTACAAGTTATACCTTTTTGCTAAAGTACCGCCCGTCCTTGAATTTCTTATCCACGCAGCGTACTCTCAGCAACGGCATGGCCCACGTGGCTTGTCTCTCTCTATCCTTCTTTCTGTCGCCATCCTTGTGCGACTTTTTCTTCTCCGCCCGGTCGTCACGGTCCTTGGACCTTTCTTTGCTCCGACTCCTGCTGCGACTCCGTCTCCTCTCCTTCTTGCTCTTCTTGTGTCTGCGTCGTTCCTCTTCTTCCCGCTCCTTCTGCTTGTCTTGTTTGGCCTTGTATTCGTCATACTTCTCCTTGTTGAGTACTCGCGAAGAGTCTTTGTACTCTTTGTACGGCACGGGTTTGAGGCAAAGCTCCGATATGCTGATACTCTGACCGCCGACTGCCATTTTGACCACGGCCCGCCCTGTGTTTTCATCCAGACTTTCAATCTGACCGTAAAATCCTTGCTGCTTCCCTCCTGTCACAAAGACATATGCACCTTTGATGATTTTCAAATCTTCCTCACCTTTCTCCGAGCTCGGTGTGTTCTTTGACGACTGCAGAACCCTCCGATCGGCGCCAAGACCAAGTCCCTTGGGTCGGAGGTTGACTACAACGGGCGCAATGACCTTCTTATTCCTGGCGCCTATGCCCTCAGTTGGTTTCCAGCCCATCCCGCGGAGAACGGCCAGGCCGAATTGTTCGATGGGTACCGACTCGTAATCGTCAAGAGTGGACTCGTCCGCCCGCAGAGAAACGTCCATTTTGTCGTCTGTTTCGTAGCCCGCCGGCGCCCGGTTCTGCATGAAGAGCGGGATGGCAAAGTCGTCTTTTTTCTTTACCTCTGCAGTGTCGTCATCGTTTAATTTCCGGGACTCGGCCAGTAATTCCCTAGCTGCCAGTTCGTCTAGCGACAGGTTCTCGTCAGTCTTTCCGCCGGTAATTGTTTCTCCTTCCTTTGACTCGTTTACCCGCCACCGGTTCTGCGTGATCAGAGGTATCACCAATTCTTTCTTTTCTTGTTTTTTAATTGACCTGAAACGGAAAATATTCAAACTCTTACTCCAATTCGCACAAGAGAAAGGGCTGTGTGGTAAACCTTACCCATTGATTTGTTTATCGTTGACCGACTGCACAAAATCAATTTCCTCTTTAACTTCAGGGCCTTCTTCATTTTTGAATTTGGTTTCCCGTAGTTTTTTAGGTTCGACGGTTTTCGAAAAGCCGAAGGAAATGTTTGCCTTCGTAGCGTCGCCCATTGCAGCAAACAACCAGGAACGGCTTAGTTCAGCTCAAATGTTGAGTAACGCACAAACGACAACACGGGTTGCGGATAAACAGCAAACCTTTTCCTGTTGTAAGAGTAATATCACTCCACGGTAATATGCATAACAGGATATAATATTATTAATATTAATAATATTAAAATAATTTTATAAATAAAGTGGATTATTAAAAAAAGCATTCATCACTATTTCACTTAATTTTTATATCATGTAATTTGAAGAAGATATATTATTAACTTGTCCAGTAAACTAAACAAATAAAGAAAGCTCAGTACATTATCACGTAATTATCTTAAATAGTTATTATATTTAAAAATATTTCTATTTAAAAAGAACTCCTCAAGCTAGCCAAGCTCCCTAATTGCACTAACTAATTCAGTTGGTAACTAGCAAAATAGTTATTCAAGTAGTTTATAGTAAGATAGATAAACTAGTTTAGTGACAAGCCAATTAGAACTAAAGCGCATCAGACAATCTCCCTTTGATAACTTGCTTACTGACTTCTCAACTAGCTTGCTAACTTACTAGCTTGCTGAACTATTAGAGCTCATTAAGTAATTCAGTAACTCAGTATTAGTAAGCTCTTACTACTTACTCACTGACTTGCCGTCTTTAAACTCACTAACTTAATAACTTACTAACTTGTTAACCAAGTAACTTATTAACTTACTAATTTACTAGATTATTAACTTACTAACTTATTAACTTGCTAATCTATCAACTAACTTACTTACTGACCTTCCCTTCTGTGAACTTACTAGCTCATTAACTTGCTAACTTACTATCTTACTAATTTACTAACTGGTTAGCTTATTGATTTGCCTACTGACATATTAAACTACCAGCAAATACTTAGCAATGTGCCTACCAACTAACTTACTAATTTACTAAATTACTAGCTTACTAACTTAGTTAACTTACTTATTGATTTGCCTATAGTATACTGAATTAATAACTTGCTAGCTTGCTTACTGACTTGCCTACAACAAACTTACTAACTTATTAACTTACTAGTTTACTAACTGAATGGCTAGCCAGGTGGCTGCATGACAGACCATTTACTATTGAGAAATACCAGAAATACTAAATTTTCTTTAATGAGTCCTGACAAAGCTAATAAACTAACCTGAATCGACCTTGCGTTAAAAATGTAATTTGTATTCAACCGGTTACAAACTCGAGCGCAAAAAATTAAATACACATAGTATAGTTAATCACATAAACTTAACTTTAACAAAATATTTAAGTCCTTTTTCCCTAAATATCGTTACACGCAATAATAATCAATACATTTGACGAAACTGATAAATCACAAACTATAAACTTCAACAAACCGAAAATTCAAAATTTTAAAAATAATTCAAGATTTCATTTTGAATTAAATTTCATTCTTTACTTATTTTATAAAACTTTGATAGCATTTAAACTCAGCCAATCAAGTTCAAAATCATGATTATTCACTTGATTTGAAATGACATATAATAATTATAACCTAACTAAATAATAAATAACTAATGTTAATAATAAGATGAGCATTGGATTAGTAATTGATTTGAAATTAAGTAAATCGAATGACATTCACTGAGAATGAAACCAAGAATTGTACAACGAAATTTCCAGAAGACTAGCGCCTCCTCAAGAGTTATGGCATTAGCATCTTGGCATCTGAGCCTGGGACATGTCACGGAGTGCGAAGGGGCTTGGTCACAACTAATTCGTTACACAAGTTATTTGTAAATAAGGGAAATCGACTCTAACTCGTCAAAGTTGGGCAAGCCACCTGCCTCAAATCGCACCGTTTCCGCATTTCCCATCTCTTTTCCGAATAGACAAACTCAGCGTTGTGTTAATACATACTGCATTGCTGGTATTTTTACCTTATTGGCATCGAAAAGAAAGTTTGTTTTTTCTCTCTCTTCTGCCCGTCCTGCGGTACTGTTGCTAGAAGACCTCTGAAGTGAACTGACAGCTACTAGCACGGGTAAATGAATGTTAAGTTTGAAGTTTTCAATTAGTTTATCGGGAACGGAGCTAATCCCCGTGTTAAAGTGTTCGGTTTGATACCTGTGTGCGCTTCTGATTTCAGTTTAACACATTTAACTTTGACAGGTGGGGCATGTTGAACACATCCAGAGTGAACGAAGAATGAGAAAGGCGCTGAAAAGCAGACCCAGTGACTGTATACCTTCAGCTGCAGCAGCCGAGCGTCTGGCCGACTACAGGGGCGAGGGACTTCCCGTTGGTGCGTTTACCTGCGATTGTGAAAAAAAATTTAGTTTGTATCGTGAGATGATTTGAAGTTGATTGAAACTCTTTAACGTCACGTTTTTGGTGAAGTTACCGCGGTATTTTTATCTTATTGCTAATTGTTGCTTATGGACACAAATGACTTTGCCATTTGCAGGTTCTTCCGGTGCCAGCCTTGACAGCGAATTGGCTTACGCTTTCAATCACCTCGAGATGCCCGAGGTTTCCGACGCCAGCATGTCTGCCTCTTCGAGTAAAGACAGCAAAGTAAGCTTTGTAACGTGACTGTTTATCTAAACCGAAAAGCTTTTATTTACTGGCTTTTTTCCACAGAGTGGGTTAGCTAAGCAGTCGCAGAATCAGGGTCATAACCAACCCCGGGTTTTAGTAAGTGTTGTTTAATTTTTAAGGCTTCGGGTTTCCTTCTGCATTTTGTTCTCACTCTCCGGCACTAACACTGAATAACGCTCACACTAACATAGTAACGAGCCGATAACGTCGTAACTCGTGTGACTAGGGTACGAAATAACTAGGGACGAGGGGTTTTCCTCTGCTTGATTACCGATGCTGCTCATTACCGGTAACAGGTTGAAATTAACCGAAGTTATGACGTGTTCCAACAGGAAAAGAAGCTCTCTTCCGGATCGCTCGGTGGTAGCGATGGAGTCCGGCCCAAAGTCGTGACAGTCAAGCATCCCGAGTCGAACAAACCGAAGCCGACGGTGAAGAAGACGAAACCCATCCAGGCAGACCTGGACATTGCCAAAGAATTTTCCCGCTGCAAAGAAGAAGGCAAGCAACGACTCGACCTGTCCAAGTCGAGCGTCACGCAGTTGCCTCCGTCGGTGCGGGAACTGACTCACCTCGTCGAGTTTTACCTCTACGGCAACAAACTGGCCTCGCTGCCGTCGGAAATAGGTTGCCTAGTCAACTTGCAGACGCTGGCGTTGAGCGAGAACTCGCTGACCACGCTACCCGACACGCTGGCCAATCTGCGGTGCCTGCGGGTGCTTGACCTGCGACACAACAAACTCAATGACATCCCGGACGTCGTCTACAAACTGACGACACTGACTACGCTCTTTTTGCGTTTCAACAGGATACGAGTCGTCGGCGAGGAGATTCGCAACCTGACAAATCTGACGATGCTCAGTCTGCGGGAGAACAAGATCCGTGAGCTGCCGGCGGGCATCGGTCGGCTCACCCACCTGGTCACCTTCGATGTCTCCCACAACCACCTGGAGCATTTACCACCCGAAATCGGCCACTGCGTCCAGCTGTCCTCGCTGGACCTGCAGCACAATGAGCTGCTGGACATACCCGAGACCATTGGTCACCTGCGCAGCCTGAGCCGACTGGGCCTGCGCTACAACCGGCTGACCAGCATCCCCAAGTCGCTCAGTAACTGCGTTCACATGGACGAGTTCAATGTCGAAGGAAACGCCATTTCTCACCTACCGGACGGACTCCTCTCGTCGCTGTGCAATTTGACGTCCATTACATTGTCCAGGAACTCGTTCACGGCTTTCCCGTCTGGTGGTCCCTCGCAGTTCATCAATGTACATAGTATCAACCTGGAACACAATCAGGTATGTTTCGACCTTCAGACTTAATTATGTACATAGCATCGTTTAATTAGCGTTAATAAGTATTATTGAAATCTATATTTATCGTTTTTTTGTTGGCCCTGAATTAGGTGGACAAAATCCCGTACGGTATCTTTTCGCGAGCCAAACACCTGACCAAGCTCAACATGAAGGAGAACCTGCTGACGTCGCTGCCTCTTGATATCGGCACCTGGGTCAACATGGTCGAACTCAACCTGGGCACCAACCAGTTGACCAAGGTCCCCGAGGATATCGCCCTGCTCCAGTCGCTCGAAGTCCTCATCATGTCCAACAACAACCTGAAGCGACTGCCCAGCAGCATTGGCAACCTGCGCAAGCTGCGCGTCCTCGACCTGGAGGAGAACAAGCTCGACTCGATACCCAACGAGATCGGTTTCCTTAGGAGCCTGCAGAAACTCATTGTCCAGTCGAACCAGTTGACTTGCCTTCCGCGGGCTGTGGGCCACCTCAACAGCCTGAAATACCTGAGCGTCGGCGAGAACAATCTGTCCTTCCTGCCCGAGGAGATTGGCACGCTGGAGAACCTGGAATCGCTCTATCTCAACGATAATCCCAACCTGCACAACTTGCCCTTTGAACTGGCCTTATGCTCCAGTCTGCAGATCATGAGCATCGAGAACTGCCCCCTGTCGCAGATTCCCGCCGAGATTGTACAGGGCGGACCGTCTTTGGTTATCCAGTTTCTGAAGATGCAGGGTCCTTACCGGTCCATGTAAACAAAAGCTGACCGGGGGGTGAAAAGAGGCAAAAAATAAAAATCCCACTTTGATTTTTAGTTGAAGCTTTTGGCAAAACAGCGACACCCCCAGGCCCTCAATCATCCCTTAATATCCATTTTTTTAATCGCCATTTTTAATCCCCCCCTGCAGATTTCCCTTTGTAGTTTAACAGCGTGCTGTGTGCCAATCCCGCGCAGTTTTTTTTAAAAATAAATTAATTATAATAATTCTTATTTTTTAAACAGATATTTTTGGGTGCAGTGGGGGCTGCTTTTGATTCGCTCCCTTTGTTTGGGTGAAGTTGCAGCGATTCTGGTGCGTGACGTTTGCCATGTTTTGCTCAAAAGACAGAAAAAAACAGATAAAGAATCGGCTATTTGCTTAGATGTAGAATTACCCTATTTCAATATTTTTTTCTAATCCCTCACCCCCTCCTCCAGGTATTGAGTTTTGGTTTGGTCGCACATATCGTGAAACCCGCCGAGTGTGTTGTGTTTCTTCCCCCCGCCCTTGTCCGTGTGACGTGTGTGCGTGTGCGAATTTGTTTCTAAATTCAAGGACAAAAATAATTGGGAAAAGATTGATTAAAAAATTTAACATGTCGTGGCGGGATTG